>PVJI01008599.1:0-70163 GCA_004026765.1 Micronycteris hirsuta
TAGATAAGTCTTTTTAACATTTCATATAATAATGACTTGGTGATGATGGAACTCCTTTAACTTGACCTTTTATCTGGAAAGCACTTTATCTTCCTTTCCATTCTAAATGATAGCTTTGCTGGATAGAGTAATCTTGGATGGAGGTCCTTTCCTTTCATGACTTTGAATACTTCTTTCCAGCCCCTTCTTGCTTGTAAGGTTTCTTTGAAGAAATCAGCTGATAGTCTTATGGGAAGTCCTTTGTAGGTATGTCTCCTTTTCTCTTGCTGCTTTTAGGATTCTCTCCTTATTTTTAATCTTGAGTAATGCAATCAGGATGTGTCTTGGTGTGCGCTTCCTTGGGTCCAACTTCTTTGGGACTCTTTGAGCTTCCTGGGCTTCCTGGAACTCTATTTCTTTTGCCGGATCGGGGAAGTTCTTCATTATTTGTTCAAATAAGTTTTCAATTTCTTGTTCTTCCTTTTCTCTTTCTGGCACCCCTATGATTCAGATGGTGGAACATTAAAAGTTTTCCTGGAGGTTCCTAAGCCTCTCCTCATTTTTTAAAATTTTTGATTCTTCATTGTGTTCCAGTTGAATGTTTATTTCTTCCTTCTGGTCCAAACTATAGATTTAAGTCCAAGTTTCCATCCTTTCACTGTTGGTTCCCTGTATATTTTGTTTTATTTCATTTTGAATAGCCTTCACTTCTTCCTCTATTTTGCGAGCATTCTCAACCATTTCTGTGAGCATCCTGATTATTTGTGTTTTGAACTCTGCATCTTATAGGTTGGCTACCTCTTCATTACTTAATTCTATTCTTGGAGCTTTGATCTGTTCTTTCATTTGGGCCATATTTGTTTGTCTTGGCACATCTGTTAACTAGTAAGGGGCAGAGCCTTAGGTATTCACCGTGGTGGGGTAACCCATGTCACTGTGTTGTGGGCCTGTATATGGAGGAGGGATCCAAAAGGAAACAATGCTGCTTGTTTAGCTCTTGGCCAGCCCCAGTCACTTTCCTCACCTCCCACAAGCAAATTGGGCCCTTCTGGTGCTGATTTGTGGGTGTGTGGGCTTATGTACCTTCTAGAACTCTGTGGGTCTCTCCAACATACTCTCCTGCGAGGCTGAGAGTTTCTCCCACCATTGCAATTCCCACAAGTTTTTAGAGTCAGAGGGTTTGAAGCTTTATTTCCCTGTGCTGGAACCTTGGGTTGTGTGGTCTGTCTTGCTCCCCAGTTGTTGCTCCTGGTTTATCTGCACTCGAATGTGGGACCGCCCGGTTGGCCAGCTGACACCTCACCCACCCGGTCCTCCAGCCGCCACCTTGCCCCGTGTCCTCTCTGCCATAGCTGCCCAGTTCTGCCTCTACTACCAGTCTGGATAAATATTTCTTCCTTAACTCCTTGGTTGTTGGATTTCCTTACAGTTTGACTTTCTTGCAGTTCTGGTTGTTTTTTGTTTTTAAATTTGTTGTTATCCTTCTTTTAGTTGTGCAAGGAGGCAACGTGTATCTACCTACTCCTCCATCTTGGCCAGAAGTCTGCAATCTTCACTTTAGAAATGTCTACTTTTTGTTGATAATGTCTTCATGTTTAATTCAAATATACCATGCTATATTGTACATTGGAAATGGATAAAAATGGATCATTTGAATAAAAATAATTACAGTTTCTTGAATAAGAGTCTCCTAGAGATTTAATAATGATTTTCATTTGAAGAGCACTTTCAATTAATATGCATGCCCAACAATCTGCTAAGGCAGAGAGGATGTTTAATTTTCCAGTGGGAAGCCTGTGGTTTGGGAAAGCTAAGTGGCTAAGGTCCAAGAGTGAGTCAGAGTCAGGACACAAGTCCAGGATTGTACCAATTCCCTCTAGTCTTAACTGCGTCCCTAAAAATGAGCAAACAGAAATTCTCCCTTGAATAATGACTTTCCAATTAACTTCATATAAAACAGCTCATTTAAAATTCACAGCTACTTAGTGAGAGAAATATTACTTCCATTTTACAGATAAGGGAACACAAACTCAGAATTAACCTTCCATGGTCACTGGCTTGGAAAGGGTTGACAGGCAAATGTTAAGGATAGTTTTCTGATTCCTAGCTTTTGGAATAGTGTAGAATAACAGAAATTTATCACCTTTCAAAGACAAGTGCTTTATCCCTTTTTTCTACTTGTGATAGGTTATTATACAATTCTTATTTTGGTCCAAGGTGTGTGGAAATAAAGGTCAAATTCTAGTCAAGGCATCTCAGCATGTCATTAAGGGGAAGAGTAAAAAGAATATAAATTTAAAATTGTTAAGATAACATAATTAAAGCTGAAGTTTGGCACAAGATTTGGGTAGGGGGATGTGGTAAACTGATATTGTAACATCAAAATACTTCTGAGAAGATCCAGCAAGGTGAATGTAGCCACTATTATGATGCAACAAAAGTTACACTTGACTTGTTTCTGAAGGTTTGGAAAGGAAGGGTCTTTTCTCCTGGATAACTGAGTTGGAGTCTTGTGCATACCTACATAGAAAGCAGGGAATTTGTTTTTGTTTCAATTGTACCTTCAGAGCCGTTACTTCCCAGTTTCATTGCCTTTGGAAAAAAATGAATTATCTGCTAAAGTTTTAGTTTTTTATTGTATTTATTTATTCCTTCCTCTTTCCCAGATGGTATTTGGGTAGAAAATAGTGGAATACAAGTATGTAAACTCAAGGAATAATCTAGTTTTACAACAAAGCTCATCTTTGACTTTGAGTTTCTTTATAGCCTGGGCAAAAAGTGAGTAGTCCACTGAACTTTAATAGAGCTGTTTTCCAGAACCATACAAAAGGAACTCTCAGTGATCTAATAAAAATAATATTCAAAAGCACTTCTCAAGAATACAGTCATATTTCCGACTCTCACAGTTATCTTTAATGAGATCATAAAATTTAATATTAAAGTACAACTCAATACAAGCAAACCTGTGAGGGCCTAACTTAAGTGATCCAAAAATCTGATGTTCTGCTAGATTCCAAGGACAGAATTCAAGTACCAACTAGGGATCGTGGGCTAGGATGTCCCTAAGATGATCTTACCTCAATTTCACGTGTCTCGGACAAGCTTTTGTTAAGAACGAGCTTGAGAGCAGACATGGAAGCTATGCTAACTGTTGAGAGTGGAGAGATATCACTAAGATGCAATAAAAAAGAGCCAGGACACAAAACTCCTGGCCTCATGACAGCAGCTCTGGCTAGGGTGGCTATCCAGCAGAATTAAGCCAGCTTACCTAATGGCCTGCAGCCACAGCTGTAGTTACTGCACCAGCTTTCCAAGTCACCAATCCTTGGCTCTCACTTGGCTGTGTCTCTGCCCCCCTAGTTTCCCAGCTCCACCAGTTTTTTGGCCCTTGCTGCCCTTCACAGTGCTGTCTCTTGGATCATATACTAAAACAAGAGCCAATTTCTATTTCTTCAGCACGAACTCTCACTGGAACTTGGCGGATTCAATCTTGCCAAGCTTTGTGAAGGGCCAGGCAGGACAAAAGTGGTGGTCTAGTATATCATATTGGCCACTGATTGAAGTTGTATGTTGTAGAAACAAAATGAGTTATTTAGCACAGAGGTGCTCTCCTAAAAGGTGAGAAGGCCATTTAGGGGGGAAAATGTCTACACAATGCTGGGGCACAGATGGTAGTAGAGCTGGCTCTCTCTGCTCATATATGGCTGCTCCAGATCTCAAAACCCCCGTAGCTCAGAGTTTTCCCAACTAAACCAAGTCAGCCTATTAGGCTTTTGTCTTTTAAAATTCACACAGCCATAAATCCATAGAATTTTACAACATCTTTGTAATAATCCAGTCTAAAGGCTATTAACATGTGCAGGTAGCCTATGAATTAGATACACCCCACAGATGTGCACAGAATACTTTAAAAAATCAAAATAAAGCAAAATTTGAATTGATGACTGGTTATAAAATTCATAAGATTTCATGTTTAGATTTGGATTTCTGGGTTTATTTTAAAATTAGATGGGCCACATTTGGACTCACCTTCCTATATGCAACCAATAGCTGGAACTTAAGGGGCTTTGGCCCATCCTAGACAAGTCATACACCTTTCAGTTCCCTCCCCTCACCACTTACTCTCTCCTGGACATAGGGTCCAAGTGTCGATGGCTATTTATCATGCTTTCTTTAATATCACTCAGCCCTTCATTTACTTATATCCCCGGCTCAGTCCCTGAAACTATTGAATATGAGCCCCCCTGAATTCATCCATCACACACACTTTTCCTTTGAGGGACGGAAGGCTCACAGAAGTGGTCCCAAACTTGATAGTCAGGATTAGATCCAACTGTCTCGACTTCACATTCAGGAATATTTCTTTCTCTTCTGATTTATCGTACTTTCTGCATCCCCATAGATTCACCAATAAATATAAAAATGAATGCCATATATTAAAAAATATTTTCCTGTTACATCAAATCACACACATTCATATGCCTGACCCATGTTTATAGATGAATGATCTGGAATCTTGAAACAGTTTCAGGAATCTTGGTATGTGTAATGTTTTTCTTATGAATTGTGTCTTTCCTTTTTTCCATGGATATTATAAATTTACTCCCAAATTACAACTCTTCAATAGTTATTTCAGCAGGGGGATTCATAAAGAAAGTTTCAGGGTGTATGTTGAACTAATGTGTTTTGATGAGATAAAGTTTTATCTGTCTGTGATGTCCACATGATTTAAAATAAATCAGACATTTCATTGAAATATTTAATTTCACAAAAAAGTCAAGGAAATGAATCACTTAACACCATTTGCACAAAACATACAGTGTGTTGCATTTATAGGTTAAATAAATTGCTCAATTGTCCATTCGTTAATGCCTGACCTGAGTAGTAGCCTTGAAGATGTGTTATCCAAAAGTAATCTGGAATAACCCGAAGAGAAGAGCCATAAAATTCAGTGTATAGAGTTGAGACTGCGGAGCAAATAGATTTTCAGGAGATGCCTCAAGGTGAGACCAGGCACTTGAGTGCCTAAGCAGGAGACTAGGTAGACTTGGTGAGACTCCTGTCCACATTCGCTTTCTCCCTCTCTGACATACACACATACACATGAAATAAGAAATAAGGTAATAAGGGACAGGCTCTTTCAAATATAAAAAACAAGGAAAGGCTCATTCATAAAACATACACCATTACCCATATCTGTATTTTCCTCTCTCATGTTTTTGTTGTTAAGTAGAAGCAGTCCCAAGCCCCTTCCAAAATGGCCTCAAGCAAAAGGGGGATGTATTTTAAATTGTTTTTCATTATGCATTAACTTTTATATTTTTCCTTTTTTGAAATAGTATTTTTAAATAGACTACTTAGGAAAGAAGAAATGCTAAAGAATATTATTATTGGAAAAAAATCCTGCAAAAATATCTGAAGCCTACATTATCCTGCTGGTGAAATGTGAGTCCTGCCGCAGACTTCCCAGAGCATATTGGCTGGGTTTCTGGGGGAAGGTGCTCTGGATCTCTTTTAAAAAGCACACATGCTGCTCCATGTGGTGCGGCAGCTGCTAAGGTAATGATGCATTTTTAGTGAAAAAAAATACCATAAATAAACATACAAAAAATCATATGAAACTCTCTCCAACTAAGCATGAAATTTGGCAGCAAGTTAAAAATCTAAAAAAAAAATCATAACTGATAAGATAATGTACCAGTCCAGCCTTTCCAAATCTTATTTCTACCTACATATTTATGCACATATTTATATAACACATATCACCATTATATTTACCTTTCCAATATGCCCAAGAATTTAATCCCTGATTTCCAATGCTAATATATTCCAAGAGTGTGGAGGACTCAAGATTAAATGCCTCTTCCACTATATAAAACAATTTAGTAATGTATCGACTAATTATATAATTAATTATTTTTTTGTTTCACTAAATTAAATGAAGACTTCACTTTTTTTTCCCTGAGTGATGACTACAAGACATTATTATAAAGGTATTTTTCTATTTTCTTCCAACTACTAGCTCTTTCTAAATCACATACTAAAAGGGCTGGGAATGATTTTCATGTATGAAGGAGTCTGAATCACTGTACTGATTCTTCTCTATCTCAAATGGCTCAACTAAAATTAGCAATTCATTCATAATGGAGTTCAAAGTCATATTAACTGCCTATTAGTGGAGAAAAAGATGAAGAATTTATCTGTCTAAATAGAAGCCCCCCCAAAATCTCACAACTAACCAGATTCACAAAATTAATATCAAACAATACACACTAATATCTAGATTGAAAAGATCAACATACTAAATTTAACAGGTAGCACTACTGAGGTGAAAATTACTTTCTTAAGTAACAAAGTGAGTACATTAAAAAACTGTGCATCAATCAATTACTTTAAGTGAACTGCAAGTGGTAGAGCAATTGGAATGACTTCAAACTGGGTGATCTACCAAAGGTGTAAGAGGGTTACCCAAAATTTTGACTGAAAATTCGTTATTGTTGAACCTAGTTTGCCATCTTTGTAAAACTGTCTTAGTAAGTACAATGGCAACTCATCAACTCTGAAAGTTGCTAGGAATGTTTGTCAGAGGAGGGGATGGAGGGGTGAATGAAAACGGAAAAGGCAAACGAATAGTAGAAATGAGCTTAAGAATTAGGGGTTAAAAAGAAGACCAAATTCTCTTTGGTTTCATCCCTACACTTTCTTCCTTTTTTTCTTTTTCTTTCTTTCTTTCTATTCAAACTCTTTGATCTTCCCCTTTCTCACCTTCCCCGTTAGCTATGACTAATGCCAGATATGAAGTCTGCAAAACTCACACAAACACACTAATATTTCATGTACATACATGGACACGAGTCATAGAGTGGTAGGATACCCAGTTGGTTGGCTGACATGTATTAGAAACTTTAACATTTTCCGAAAATTACAACTTTAATGATCTGGAATTTTATAGTCACGAAATTTGGGAATTTTTGCTTTACATTAGCATATATAGAAATTTTTCGTTTAAGGACCTAACATAGTGTTTATTTGATTTGCATTTGGAGGTACACCATAATCTCTACAATGTTTAGGGCTTATGAAGATCCGAATGGAATCCTATTTGATGTTTTGTTCATGTCACATCCTGAAATATCTCGTTTTAGATAATACTGGGTTACAAGAGTTAAATCTTTCCAATGTTTCTGGTAACAAATCTATTGTTATTAAGTTGAATGGCTCCTAAATCAGATGTTGAAAAGGGAGTCACAGTGTATAGGTTTGAGTTTGAGTATATGTACATATCCATGGTGGGGAGGATCTTTCTGCAGATACTTCTAAAGTATTTCTCTATAACTTTGTAGGTTTTGACTTCTCAAATTTGACTCTAATTATGATGAATTGATTAAAGTGAAATAATACTGTTTCATAGAATAAGATGATGCTTCCAGTGGTGAAATAAATACCTAGAAACTAACACAAAAATTCCCTGGTTAGCTTAGTACTAATTAGTATGTCACTGAACCATGATATTTATTCTAAGTAATATAGAAAACCAAAACCATGATCTTTATTATAACATGTTTAAATATAGAGCTCAGGTTTTGTGTTTTTTTCCTTTTCCTGACTCCAATTTTATTTCTCAAATGAGGACATTATGGCATTTATTCTTTGAAATCCTCAAAGTGTTCAGGTCTCACCTCCAGAGAATTTAATAAATCAGAGGTGGGCTCTGGACACTGGGGTTTTTTAAAAGCTCTGCAGGTGATTTTTACGTATGGCCAGAGTTGAAAACCACTGCCTCAGAATTTGAGCATCAACCTGAGGTCAACTGGGCTATGAGCTGAATTCAATGTTGAACAATGGCATGTATGATTCAAGTCTTAAGGTTCGTGTTTCCCACATTTCTTTATCCCTCTCCTATTTTTCACTTATAATATCTTTGTTGTGAGTCAAACTTTAAACTGGAGAAGATCATTAATCATACATATAATGTAGTGACAGCAGGGTCATGTCCCACTAACTAAGTACACCTTGTTTGCCTCAAAATGCTAATTGCTTCTCTGCAACATTAATGAGGGACAATTGATATTGAGCTTAACAATCATTTATGGTCTAGTTGCTGTTTTATTGAAATAAAGTACTTTATTAGGTTATGGCAAAATAAAGCCAGACATTATGCAAATTCCTGAAGCATATAACGCCATACTTATGGAAATTTGGCTGTGAGAAAGAAGAGAATTTTATTGATTTTCAAGATTTTCTGGAAAAGAGATTCCAATCACAGAAGTCATTACTTTGGATCTTCTCTGCAACAAGATGCCTTATTCTCACAGGGAGACTAATAGTTCAGTCTCCTCTACTTTCAGCTGTGAGGCAGTCTAAGAGGGGATCCTCCTCATTTTTCTTCTTTGAACTCCTGCCGTTGCTTCCATTCATTCATTTATTTATTCAGTGCTGCCTACTATAAAAAAGAAGGCCTCAAATTATCAAAGAAAATTGAAAAGTGTGTAGTAAGTTTGTATTTAATGTCATTGTGCCTGAAGAGTCTTCTCTACATTACCATCAGAAAAACTTAACTTACAAAGGGTACCTTTATTAAGTGTTCTTTATGCACAATTATGAAATATGTTCTTGGCACAGTGGTAGGACATTATGGGACACTGGGTTACTTTTTAACCTCCTCTGCTTGGCCCCCTTATCTCTATTGGCACTATTGAAATGATGTCTAATTTTATACTACTTACTAAGATTGTTTACAGATAACAATCATGAATCCCTTAGTACACTTCAGTTCCAAGAAATATGATGCCTTTAAGAAGGTGGCATAAAATGTATTGATTTTGTTCAGCCTTAAAGATAAATTAATAAATGACAGATGATAAAAATACATTTGACAGTAGGTGAAAGGTCATTACTTATTGAGAAATTCTCCATTCCTCGACTAAGATAAATTTGAATCATCTTCATTGTAGAAGGAACTTTCAATTGGCATCTGTTCACTTGTTGGTGGGTGTCCACAGTCTGTGTGTGAATGAAACCTGTTGGTTAGATTGTAAAGTTTTCATAGCTGGAGACTGCATCCTATTAATCCATGTATCCTCAGTGCCAAGTACTGAACCTGGTACATGATAGTAGATATTCAGTAGAAGCCTATTAAATTATTTATAACAAAATGAATGAAAACATGGACATAACACTTTCATAATAGCAAAATATGGCATTTGCTTTCTAAAATATCCCTGGCCTCAAGCGAGAATGTGGGTAGGTTTTTAATCTTCTGTACAGTACTAATTAAATTCTAAATATCCAATAAATAAATATATTTAAAAAATTTAAAGTTACAATCTTTGGTGGTTTGGTGAATCTGGGAATGAGATAAGACTATGTTTCTAATATGCTTATTCAGGTAAGAAATTATTTCTGGGATATATACAAGTTTATAGGTAAAGACTATTGGGCTCTGAATTTTCCCTTCCATTTTCTGAGTTGATCTATTCTATAGGAAAATTTTTGAGAGGGAGAGAAAGAGATGAAGTCAAATATACAGGGAGAAGGAGAAGGGTGTTGTGAAGTGTTCTGATTGGCGGCCGTGTTTGAAAGGCCCACTTTCAAATAAGACAAGACCATCTTTTGAGCTCCACAGGATGCCGCTGTCAGCTGCTATTGAAAACCCGTTTGAAACCAGTGGATCAATCTGGTGTTTTTCAGCTCTGGTTTGAATGAAGCTATTTATTTCTGAGTGTGTTTCATCAACTTCACTAAAGACTAGAACTTGTGGGGGCAGCTTTCACTATCTTTTTTGATAGGCTTTAAAATGGCCAGGTTGTCTTACAGGAAAATGCAGAGTCTGTGTTTTGACGTCAATGACTCGGGCTTAACATAAGTGTATGCAATGCACAAGAAAACAATCTCCTAACAAGAGAAACAATGTGCTCAGGACGTTCAGATGGGAGCCAGCAGTGTGAGTTACGTAAGACTTGAGGTTTGTAAAAATACTTCACATTTTAAGGAGGCTGGGAGCTGGCGACCAATTTTCTCTTATGTTGATGTGAAAATAAGAAAAAGCTCATTGCGAAACAAATCTGCTTTTCATTTTATGGTAAATATGACAGTATCAAATACAAGAGATCAAACCTAGAAACAGCTTTGGGGAACTATAGAGTTTGTCCTCTGTACCTGTAACCCTGCAAATATTTGAGATTCTTTATGGTAGTAGGAATTTTATGGTAGCATTTTATTTCATTGCTTTCTTGGTCTGAAAACACTTCTGATTTTTCTCTTTTTAATGCATAGTTAGAAGAATATTGCAAATATCATATTTATTTATTTAGTCTCCCTTGCCTGATATATTTGAATTTTTCCTAATGAATTCTGAGTTTTTTGAATTCACATAAACTATTTAGAAAATGATACAATAAACAAGATTCCCACAATAAATCATTTTGATTTCTTAACCACCAAAGCAGCACAATTCCTTCTCTATTTCATTAATTCATCTTCTTGCACTGAGTCATGTTTGAACTAGGACAATCACATACAGAACAATAAAGACAATTCTCTTAGAAGAATAAGGCATAGACTTTGTTCTTAATGAAATTTTAGGCAATACAATATTTAGATGTTTTATCTTTTCCATGTATTTTAGTTTTCTACTGCTGCCATAACAAAGTATCACAAAGTTAGCAGCTTAAAAACAACACCCATTTATTATCTCACAGTTTTGTATTTCAGGAGTCTGGACAAAGCGAGGTTTTAGCTAGTTCTGTTTTCCAAGTTTCACAGGCTGAAATCAAGGTGCCAGGGCTGCATTCCTTTCTGAAGGCTCTGGGGAGAAATCCACTTCCAAATTCATTCAGGTTGTTGGCAGAATTCACTTTCATGTGGTTGCAGATATGGACCGAGGTCTCTGTTTTCTAACTGGCTACTGGCCTGAAATTGTTCTCAGCTTCTAAAGGTGCTTGCATAACCCCCTTTTCCCATCTTGAAAGCCAGCAATAGCAGGTGGAGTCCATCACTTACTTTGAATCTTTCTGTTCTCTCCCTGTGTTTGACTTTTCTGTCTTCCTTCCTTTCTTTTAAGGGCTCATGTTGTTGCATTGAATCCACCAGATAATCCTAGAATATATCTTTATTTATTTTTTTTTAAAGATTTTATTTATTTATTTATTTTTAGAGAGAGGAGAAGGGAGGGAGAAAGAGCAATGTATGGTTGCCTCTCACATGGCCCTTACTGGGGACCTGGCCTGCAACCCAGGCATGTGCCCCGACTGGTAATCGAACTGGGACCTTCTGGTTCCCAGACCGCGCTCAATCCACTGATCTACACCAGCCGGGCTTTATTTTAAGGTCAGCTGATAGTAACCTTAATTCTATCTGCCAAATCCTTTCATAGTAGTACTTAGATTAGTAATTGGTAACCAGGGGATGGGAAACTTGAAGGACATCTTTAGAATTCTGCCTACCAAAAAATGAGAAATTTATTTTCTATAAGAAAGTCAACCATAGAAATTATGCCAGTATTTTATTTCATTGCAGCACAAGCCTAGACTTCTTGCAATTATGCTTAGAAACCTCCTTTGGAATCACACTCAGAAAAAAAGCAAAGTCCCCACGATGGCCTACAAATTTCTGCATGATCTGGCCAACACTGCCTCTCACCTTTGCCCTGCCTCTCCCACCCTGGATACTCTGGTCCAACCCAGATTCTCAGGACTCCTGTCTGCTCTCCTAATACAGCAAGTGGACTCCTACCTTTGCCTTTGCCTTTCCTATAGTCTCTGCCTGGAACCACTCATCCTTCCAAAGTCTATATGGCTTTCTCTAGACCCTCTCTGAAGTCATTACTTAATGTTACTTTCTCAGTGAGGGTATTCCTGATAATTTTCAACCACTGCCCACACCACACACTTCTTATCCATTATCCCTGCCTTTTCCCTGTTCGCTCTAGCAATTATCAACTATTAATCAGTTAGTTATGTATTCAATAAGCTTTACAAAGGCAGGAATTATCATCTGTCTTATTTGCTGGTATATCCCAGCACCCAGAATAGTGTTTGGCATGTGGTAAACACTCAATAAAAATTTGTTAAAATAATGCAGAATTAATTAAAATAATGATCCAGATTCTCATTTTTTGAATTGCTAGGTTAATTCTTTATCTAGTTATGAATTAACTTCATTCTCTACTCTCCTACCCACTCTATCAATTTTAGCAGTAAAAATCATGAAATGAGTGGTTTTTATAAAAAAGAAAATTAAAACATAACTTGTTCATTTCTTTTTATTTTGGAGTATTTCTCACTTTATACAACTTTCCTTTTCATTTTTCATGAATAATTCTTAACCTCAAGTTATAGAAAACTTAAAAATATTTAATAAGTAGTCCAAGAAGCCATACTTATTTTTACATTCAGTGTAAACCAACTGTCACCTGCTTCTCTTTCTTTTAATTTAATAACACTGATGCCCTTTATTAAATGCACTTTACATTGATGTCTTCCAAATCAGTATGCCTGGGCCCACATTGTCATGAGCTTCCAATCCCTGGATTAGCGGAAGCACTTCACACTCCACAAATCAAGCTCATTCACCCCACTCTGTTCTTGTTCCTTTGTTGATCTATCTCTATTAATTGTACCTTCAATTTCTTAGTCAGCAAATCTAAAAATCACAGAAACATCTTCAACATTTCCTCTGGGCCATTTATTTCTACACATCTTATCACTAACTAAACCCTCCAAATTCTGCTGCTGAAATAACTTCAATCTATTTCTTTCTTTCTGTTGTTATTGCTTCTATATTAATTCAGGTGCTCACATGGACTCCTGCATGACCTATTAGCTACCGAGTTCTACCTCATTCTCGACTTTTCATATTTGTCCTAGAGAAACTTTTCAAAATGTAGATGAAAGTATGCCATCGCAATGAATTAAAAATTATCTTAAGTTTTAGCATGACATTCTCAATTTCTACTTTGCAAACTCATATTCCATCCTTCTCTTTAAAACAAGGAATAATGTATCATTTCTGAAGAGATGGTACCATTTTAAACTTTTATGCCTTTGTTTAGGCTTCTCCTCTTCCTGGGATTTTCTTCACACCCCCATTGGCCTTCTCTACGTATTCACGTTCCTTCTGGAGCATAGCATGACTTCTAAGGTCGAGATCCAATATCACCCCTTTGATAAAACCTTCCTTGATTCTCCCAAATGTGAACAAGTTGCTTCCTTTTATGTGGTGTTAAATCACTTTGTTTATAACTGTTTTAGTATTTACAATGATATGGTAGTGTATATTATCTATTTTCCCCCAAAACTTATGAGTTCTTTGAGTAGTGCAAATGTGTCTTTTTTAAATCTTAGTATCCATGCATAAAACACAACTCCTGGCATTTAGAAGATTCAGCATATATTTAATGAAAGAAAAGGAGGATAAAGCAAACTAGAATCAACATAGTGAAGTATTGCAGATGAGGACAAAAAGCAGTAAACTAGGAAAGCTAATGCTGGGTATCTCCTAAGAAAGATTTTACCTTACCTTGTTAAATAAGTTTTGTAAATATTCCATCCTGTTTCATTGTATGAGATTAAATGATCATGCTACAAACTGAAAGAAATATCCATTCTCTTTGTTTCTATCTAGACAGAATTGTTTTTACTAGGAACTATGGACAATTTTATTCAAAGGGCAGATCAAACATTGTAATTACATTCTATGGAAAACAACACCAAAAACTTAAGAGAGCAAATAGACTAGTTCTCTTACAGAACACAAAAATGTCATATAATCTAGAGGCATAGTTAAATGGAATCGTGTTCAATCATCAAAGACTAGCATAAGAAGAGGACATGTAATATCTGGTATACGCCAGACTGGATTCAAATGGTATACACAAACTCAGGGAGAAGTGGTTAACATGCATCTGGTCAGCCTGACCAATGCGTGCTAACCTTGTAAATCTGCTGTGTAGCCTGGGAATCTGCATCTGTTGTGAGCACCTCTAAATGATTTTGATGCAGGATACCTAAGGACTACATTTCAGAAATATTGACTGAGCCCCAAACCCTCATTTTATAGATGAAATGATTGAATTACATGGATATGGTAATTCATGTCAGAGCTAAGTCTCAAGTTCAATTCTCCGGACTCTCATCTTACTACATTTCCAGGACAACTTACTATTTGATCTCCATGTTGGCCATTTCAGAAATCTGCTATTGCTACTCATTTTGTCTTATTCATTTTTTTCTTTTTTAATTGAATTTATTGGGGTGACATTGGTTAAGAAATTATACATGTTGCAGGTATATAATTCTGTAATACATCATCTGTATATTGCATTATGTGTTTACAAGCTCAAGTCATTATCTTATTATTTTTTGGTTCAATTTGGTCTTCATCTACTGAAACAAGAAAAGAAAGGGATAAAAAAGTTCCTCATATTTATCTTTATTTCTTTCACTTCTTTGTTTACTTTTTAAAATGAATAGGTTACCTCTTTGTAGAAAAGCCACACCCAAACCCAAATCTCAGAAAGATCTACAGTCTCTATATCCTCAACTCTGCTGAGTGTTTTTTATTTGCTTCTCCAGTTAATCTGCATGCACATAAACTTTTCACATCACACAACATCCACAGTCCCCTTCATAATTACAGACACCGATATCAACTCACTTTCCTATCAGCACAGTGCAGCTGTGCAGTTCAACAGGTTTATTTAACAACTGAATAGGCATATCAGAAAATGTTGGAGAGATGGTCAAAGAGAGAAACAAAGCTTTCACTCTCCTTTTAAGCTTTGTTAATAATGACAGCTCAGCTGATAGCGTTTTCAGAAAACAAGGGATGTCCTGATAGAGCGAACCTTCCCATTCCCATCAAGTGGTGATTTGGGACAGCTTTCCTTGCTGGGATTAGCGAGGATATTAGGGCTTCTGACCCTGTCACTGCTGCTAGTTCTAGGCATCATCTCCTCTCTCTGTGTTCCTGACAGCTAAGCCTCATCACTGTCTCCTGAGCTCAGCCCACTGACCTCATTATATTATGATGGTGGTAGTCCTTAACAGGTCATTGTCCCAACCGTCTTTCACTCAGTTTCTTTTTCAGCTGCAAGATAAATGCTATGGGCCCGGTTTATTCTATACGCATTGTTTTACCATTTTGTGCATGTGTCAACTCCTCTTGGAGGCATTCCAGCAGGCGTGGTTATTGTGTTGAGTATTATGCACAGATTCAAACCAACTAGATCTTGTCAAAGCAAATGTTTCGATCTATACATGTAAAAGCAGTGTGTGAGAGTTCCTTATGCTCTACAGTTTCACCACCACTTGAAATGATTCAACTTTTAAATTTTAGTCAGTGAGAATTATATCAGTTTTACTATTGTTTTAAGTACTGCAGTCAAATTCAATAGGTAGGTTGTCCATTTGGTTTTTCTTCCATGAATTTCCTGTTCATTTTCCCTCCTTTCTTTTAAAAATATGATTGTTTTCCTCTTTATTTTATTATGCTTTTCTAAATATTTTGTATATTAATCTTTTGTCAGTTACTTGAGATATAAATATCTTCTAGGTTTTGTTTGCCTTTCAGCTTTCTAAGACTATTTTTTAAATCAGTTTTACATTTACAGAAAAATAACACAGAAAATAAGGAGTTTCTATTTACTCTGTCTCAGCCAACATAGTTTTCCCTATTATTAATATCTTACTTTATTATGGTACATTTGTTACAATTCATGAACCAATTTGGATACAAATTAAAGTGTATTATGTGCATTAGGGTTTACTCTTTATGTTGTACATTCTATGGGTTTTAAAAAATGCTTAATTTAATATGTACCCATTTTTAAAGCCCATTCTATGGGTTTTAAAAAATGCTTAATTTAATATGTACCCACCAATAAAGTATCAAACAAAATAATTTCACTGCCCTGAAAATGCCATGTTCTCCACCTATTTATCCCTCCACTCCTCCCTAACCTAGAATCCTTGACAACGGGTCTTTTTCCCATCTCCATAGTCTTGTCTTTCCCAGAATGTCATATTGTGAGACCCATACACTGTGTAGTATTTTCAGATTAGTTTCTTTCAGTTAGCAATATGTAGTTAGGGTCATGCGTGTCTTTTTGTTGCTTTATAACTCATTTCTTTTTATCGCTAAGTAATGTTATGTTTTTTGAATGTAGCATATTTTGTTTATCGATTTACTCAATGGGGGACACATTGGTTGCTTCCAATTTTTGCCAATTTTGAATACATTAAGCTATAAACATTTATGTGTTAGGTTTTTGTATGGTTCTAAATTTTCAACTCATTTGGGTTAAGAGGACTGCAACTGCTGGTTCAAATGGTAAATCTATGTTTAATTTTTCAAGAACTGCCAAATGTCTTCCAAAGTGGCTGTACCATTTTGCATCTCCACCAAAAAAGAGTGAGAGTTTCTGTGGATCAATTTTCGTGTTTCTTATTTTCTGTACTTTACCGTGCTTTGACATTTTGGGGCCTTGGGGAGTGAGAGTGCTCCTTCTAGGACTAGCTAATTTTAGAAATAGTAAATGACTCCCCGTGAGTCTGACTTTCATATGCAAACCAGACTGCACACTCCCAACCACCTCTGCCTCCTCTATGGTAACTCTCACAGGCCCAGTCAATATTCTCCTGCCCTAATCAACCCCCGGCTGAGAATGAGAACCTGCTGAAATATTCAAACTGGCCGGTCCTAAACCAGTTTACCTTGTCTCACCACTTATTCCTGTGAAAACCACAATAAAGGCGCATGCTTTTCCCTGTTCCTTCTGCCTCCTGACTGACCCTGATGTTCCCCATACGGTCCTGGTGGGGTCCTGTGCTGTGCCTCCTCTTTCTAGGGATCTGTGAGCATAGAAACTTTTTCCTTTATTGCGGTCATTTCTGTGTGTTTGTCCCATTATGGCTTATTAAACAAATCCTGGGTACACTTTAAAATATGTGTAGTGGTATCTCCTTGTTTTAATTTTCAGTTCCCTAATGATATATAACATTAAGCATATTTTCATATGCTTATTTGTCATCTTATATTTTCTTTGGTAAGGTGTCTGTTCAGATCTTTTGCCCATTTAAAAACTGAGTTCTTTTCTTATTGTTGAGTTTCAAGGGTTCTTTGTGTATTTTTATTATAACTGCTTTATCAGATACATGTTTTGCAAAGATTTTTTTTTCTCCATCTGTGGCTTGCCTTTTAATTCACTAAACAGAACCTTTCATAGAACAGAAATTTTTAAGTACAATGGAATCCAATTTATTGATTTTTTAATGCCTTGTGCTTTTGTTGCTGAATCTAAAATGTCATTGTCAAACCCAGATTATCTACTTTGTTATCTTCTAGAAGTTTTAGTTTCACATATTACATTTAGGTATATGATCTGTTTTGAGTTAATTTTTGTAAGAAGTCTAAGGTCTGTGTCTAAATCAATTTTTTTTGCATATAGATGTCCAGTCATTCCAGCACAATTTGCTAAAAAGACTATCCTTTCTCTGCTGAAATACCTTTTTAAAAAGATTTTATTTATTTATTTTTAGAGAGAGGAAGGGAGGGAGAAAGAGAGAGAGAGAAACATCAATCTTTGTTGCCTCTCATGTGCCCCCCATTGGGGACCCAGCCTGCAACCCAGGCATGTGCCCTGACTGGGAATTGAACGAGTGACTCTTCAGTTCACAGGCCTGTGCTCAATCCACTGAACTATACCAGCCAAGGCGAAATGCCTTTGTTCCTTAGCCAAAAAATAATTGACAGTATTTGTGTGGCTCTATTTCTGGGATTTCTATTCTGTTTTACTAATCTATTTGTCTTTTCTTTCATCAGTACCACACTGTCTTGGTCACTGTAGCTTTATAGTAAGTCTTAAAGCTGGGTACTGTCTAGTCTCTAACTTTCTCTTTCATAGTATTATGTTGGCTATTTTTTCTTCTCCTTTTTTTTAGATTATATTTTATTGATTATTCTATTACAGTTGTCCTGATTCTTCCCCCTTTGCCCTCCTCCACGCACTCCCTCAGATTGCCCCACTCCCTCAGGCAATCCCCACACCATTGTTCATGTCAATGGGTCATGCACGTAAGTTCTTTGGCTGCTCCATTTCCTATACTGTACTTTACATCCCCATGACTATTCTGTAACTACCTATTTGTACTTCTTAACCCCCTCACCTCTTCACCCGTCCCCATACCCTCTCTTATCTGGAAACTACCAAAATACTCTCCACATCCATGATTCTGTCCCTGTTCTTCTCGTTTGCTTAGTTTGTTTTTTAGATTCAACTGTTGATAGATATGTATTAATTGCCATTTTATTGTTCATAGTTTTGATCTTCTTCTTTCTCTTAAATAAATCCCTTTAACATTTCATATAATAATGGTTTGGTGATGATGAACTCCTTTAGTTTTTCTTGTCTGGGAAACTATCTGTTCTTCGATTCTAAATTATAGCTTTGCTGGGTAGAGAAATCTTGGCCATAGGCCACAGCTTTTCATGACTTTGAATATTTCTTATAAATCCCTTGTAGCCTTCAAAGTTTCTTTTGAGAAATCATCTGACAGTCTTATGGGAACTCCACAGTAGGTAACTAACTTTTTTCTCTTGCTGATTTTATGATTCTCTATATCTTTAACCTTTGGCATTTTAATTATGATGTGTCTTAGAGTGGTCCTCTTTGCATCCATCTTGTTTGGGTCTCCCTGTGCTTCCTGGACTTGCATGTCTATTTATCTCCACAAATTAGGGAAATTTTCTTTCATTATTTTTTTCAAATAGATTTCCAGTTTCTTTCTCTTTCTCTTCTCCTTCTGGCTCCCCTATGATGTGAATGTTGGAATGCTTGAAGTTGTCCCACAGGTGGCTTACACTATCCTTGTTTTTTTTTTTTTTTGGATTCTTTTTTCTTGTTCTGATTGCTTGTTTTTTGCTTCCTTATGTTTCACATCATTGATTCGATTCTCAGCTTCATCCACTCTGCCATTGTTTCCCTGTAAATTGTTCTTTATTTCAATTAGTGTACCCTTTGTTTCTGACTGGATCTTTTTATGCTGTTGAGGTCCTCACTAAGTTCCTTGAGCATCCTTATAAGCAATGTTTTAAACTCTGCATCTAGTACATTGCTTATCTCCATTTTGTTTAACTCTTTTTCTGGAGTTTTGATCTGTTCTTTCATTTGGGCCATGTTTCTTTGTCTCCTCATTTGGGCAATCTCCCTGTGCTTGTTTCTATGTATTAGGTAGATCTGCTATGGCTCCCTGTCTTGGTAGCATGAGCTAATGTTGTAGATGTCTTGTAGGGTCCAGTGGCAAATCCTCTTCTTTCATCCAAGCTAGGTGCTTGAGGTGCACCTCTGTGTGGGCTGAGTACACCCTCCTTTTGTAGTTGAGCCTTGATTGTTTTTGGCAGATCAACAGAGGTATTTACCCAAACCAGTCAGCTGCAGGAACTGGTTGTGACAAATGGCCACCAACCTCTGCCTTCTGTGGCAGATAAGCTGTGTAGGAGCAGGGCGGTGGTACTCTAACATGGTCTGTAGCTGTCCACTGGGTGCACAGGTTCTGGGGTTTTTGGATGGTTCAGGGCAAGGTCAGCCCCCACCTGCGTTCTTCCTGGGGCACCCTACTTGAGCTATAAAGCAATCTGAGGTGGCTGCTACTTGTGCTGGGCTTGAAGATCCTAGGTGAAGCCAATCTGTGAATCTAGGCTGGCTGCTGCTAGTACTAGTCCTGGGGCCACTTAACAAGAAGTATGGGGGCTCAGGTCTTACTGAGGCCAGCTGTTGCTTGTTTGATAAAATTTAGGAAGTTGTGAAGCATGAACCAAGACCAGCCATTCATATGGAAAAGTCATATAAGAGTTTGGATGGGCCCATAAATTGGTTGGGACAGAGTCTCAGGGGATCTTCAGGGTGGGGCAAACAGTGTTAGCCAGGTGGATGGAGTCTCAGATATGGTACCCGCTTGCCTGCTGGCTCTGTGTACTCTGTGGGCAGAGGGCTCAGTAAAGGAACATTGGCCTCTGCCTGCCTTGCTGTCTCCAGTTTACTCCTTGATGCCAGATACTTCAGTTCCTCCCTGTATGCCACTGGTGCCTTTCAAGATGCTATTCTGGTGCTGGAGCTCAGAGGGAGTGAGTCTGAGTAAGTCCATATGTGGATTCTTTAAGGGGAGCTGCTTAGGACTCCTGAAGTTTCTTCCACTGATTGAATCCCTGCTGGTTTTTCAGCCAGAAGTTATGGGGACTTATCTTTCTGGCACTGGAACTCAGGTCTGGGGAGCCTCGTGTGGGTCTGGGACTCTACACTCCCAAGATATCCCTTCTGATTTTTTATCCACCACATATAGATGTGGTACCAGGCCCTTCCACGTCTCCTCCCCTCCTACCAGTCCGGATGGATGTGATTTCTTTAATTCTGTAGTTAGACCTCCATTCAATTTGATTTCTGATGGTTCTGAGTGATGGTTGTCCTATAAATTTTGTTGTAATTTTGATGTGGTTGTGTGAGGAAGTGAGTGGTGTTTACCAATGCCACTACCTTGATCAGAAATCTTCTCCTTTCTATATAAACTTTAAAATTATTTTGTCAGTATCTAAAAAAGAGATATATGGGAATTTTATTCTGATTGTTTTGAATTTAGAGGTCAAATTTGGAATAGCTGACATGTAATGAATTTTAATTTTCCTATTCATGAATATAGAGCATCTCTCCATTTACTTATTTCTTCTTTGATTTCTTTTATTAAAGTTTTGTAGTTTTCTTCATGAGATCTAGTACATATATTTTTAGATTTATGCCTAAGTATTTCATTTGGGGGAAGTTGCTAATGTAATGTTGTGTTTTAAAATCAAATCACAATTGTTCTTTTGTTTGAATATAGTGAAAATTTGATTTTTATATATTAACCTTGTTATTCTGAAGCTTTGTGATAATTGCTTACTAGCTCTAAGAGTTTTTTGTTGAGTCTTTGGGATTTTTCTACATAGATTATCATATCATCTGCAAAGAAAATGGCTTTATTTCTTTCATCTCAATTTGTATACCTTTTCTTTTCTTTTGTTTTCTTTTCTTGTCTTACTGTATTAGCAAGGACTTCCAGTATGGTGTTCAAGAGAAGTGGTGAGAAGGCACATCCTTATCTTGTTTATGATTTTAAGGAAAAAAATTTATTTTCTTACAATTAAATATAATGTTAGCTGTAGATTTTTTGGTAGGTGCTATTTATCAAATTGAGGAAGTACCCCTCTGTTTCTAGTTAGCTGGGAGATTTTTGTCATGAATGGATGTGAGATTTTTCCAAATGCTTGTTTTGCATCTACTGATATGGTCATGTGATTTTTTCTTTTTAAACTGTCGTTGTGATGTTGTGCCAGCCTCACATACCTGGAATAAATCCCATTTGGGTATTGTGTCTAATTCTTTTTATACATTGTTAAATTCAGTTTTTAAAAAAGATTTCTGCATCTATGTTCATGAGAGATAGTGGTTTGCAGTTGTCCTTTCTAATTTGTCTTTGTCTTTTTTTTTTTTTTAAGATTTTATTTATTTATTTTTAGAGAGAGGGGAAGGGAAGGATAAAGAGAGGGAGAGAAACAGCAATGTGTGGTTGCCTCTCACATGGCCCTCTCTGGGGACCCGGCCTGCAACCCAGGCATGTGCCCCAACTGGGAATCGAACTGGGACCGCTTGGTTCCCAGCCCGCACTCAATCCACTGAGCTACACCAGCCAGACTGTCTTTGTCTGTTTTTGACAAGTATTAGTTTTGCTTTTATTTTCTGGAAGAGATTATAGAGAATTGGTATCATTTCTTTTTTAAATGTTAGGTAGAATTCACCTGTAAAACTATCTGGGCTTGGTGCTTTCTGATTTAGAAGGTTATTAATTGTTTAATTTCTTTAATAAATGTAGGCCTCTTCAAGTTATTTATTTATTCTTGCGTGTGTGTTTCAAGGAATTTGTCCATTTTCATGCAAGTTATCAAATTTGTGGGCATAGGTTTGTTCATGATATCCCTTTATTATCCTTTCAATATCCATGGAATCAGTAGTGATGGCTTCTTTTTCATTTATGGTATTAGTAATTTGGTATTAGTAATTAGTAATTTTTTTTTGTTAGTGTGGCTAGAGGCTTAGCAATGCTATTGATCTTTTCAAGAAGAGCTTATCAGTAGTTATGTTAACTATTCTTGTTTGAGTAAAATTGTACCTTAAAATCCTGTGACCTAAAATCTAAAGATCACCAGCAGTTATACAGCTTGTATAAAATAGTGTGGGAAAAGCAGAGGTGAAGGGAGACAAAAAATTTAAATACATACAAATATATTTATGAGGAAGAAACCATTATCATTCTCATTCTGCACTAGTCATGGGCCATAGTTAGTATTTAAACCATTACTCATTATTTCCTTTATATTTCCTTTGCCATCAGCCAACACCTTAGCAAGTCTGTATTCTTTACCTGGAATTTTACCTAACTATTCACTCTAGAAGTGTCTTTGCCATTGAAAAATTTAACCAGTATTGGATTGCTGTAAACATCCATTAATTTTCTTGCTGGCTATCAAAGTGTTAGTAGGCACCCCAGAGACATCCCTGGGTTCTTTATATACTTCTTTCTGCTCCATTATGTTGCAACTACTAGATTTCCTCTTGATAACCAGAATCATTCTTCCCATCTGTGGTGGTCTTAAAATGTTTGAAATGTTTTTTTAAGTGACACATTCTAATTCTAAACTTGTTGAATATCATTGGCTTTAGTGACACACTTTTATGAATCAAATGTTGCAGAAATGACATGCAGATCAAGAAAGGTGTTGTGACTTCCACCTGAATTTTAGCCCTCAGTCTTTGAGCCACATTGATACTGGGTAGCTCTGCAACAGATGTCCTTGTGGAGTCGTGCTTGAACTTCGGGTTTGTGAGCAGAATAAATGTTGTTGTTGTCTATGCTACTAATTTTCACAGTGGTTTATTATCTATTAATTGATGGCACATTTTGATACTTAGAAGTTGGTTGCAGCCATAATACAAAATTAAAATATGTGGCAGTAACTTTGGAATTGGGTTGAGTGGGATACGGAAGGACCAGGGGGTTATGTTAGTGAGAGCCTAAGCACCTTGAAGGGATCGTTGGCAGAAGACTGATGGCCCATGAAAGGGCTATTGGTGAAGGCTTAATAAAAAGTGAGGGGAATGTTATTGCAAGCTGGAATAAAGGTGGCTTTTGATCTATGGTGATGGAAAGCTTAGCAATACTATCACCTGCGGTAACATGGAAAATAGAAAATATATTTAATGAAATGGTGGTCTAACTGAAGTTAATTTTAGGCATAGTATTGAAGATATTTCCTAGCTTCTTCTAGTTGTCTATAGTAAAGTGTAAGAAGGAGATATAAGTTGAAGAAAGAAATGCTGAGGATCCTGCAATTTCTTTACTTGAAAACAAAAACAAACTTTTTTTTTTATTCCTGGTTTTTCCAGATGGCAAATAATGCTAAATAGGAAAAAACATAACTTTAGAAATGATATGAAATCCAGGTTCTTGTCAGGAATATAATCTAAAAATTAAACCTTGGGCATGAGTTTAAAATACTTTAACAAAACCTGAAAAAGATTTAACTTGATACTCAAACATAGAACGGTTCCTCTATTAATATTACAGGCATGCCTTACAATTATTTTCCACTGAAAAATAGACCTCCAAAGAATCTTAAAGGTGTTGTCTCTCTAGAGCCTAATAGCAAGCCCAATTTAGAGAGCAGCTTATCTCCATGAGATCTATAAGTGTGGTTTTAATTTAAGGGAGTGAACCCAAGAAGACCCCAAAAATGTCACAAAGAATTTAAGAAGGTTGTTTGGGTAGAAGCGCGATCAGCTCAGACTAAGAGAGACAGAGACAAAATGAAAGGAGGTCTTAGGACCCCTGAACTATTACAGGCAGGAAACAGGCTGGAGAGTCTACTTAGCTACAATACTGGCAATTTCTCATAATAAAAAAAGGTACAATGAACGAATCAGAAGGTGAATCAGGAATTCAGAGGGCAGAGCCAATAGCCATAGGGAACTCTCCCAAACATTAGAACTAAGCCCTAACCCAAATTATGGAAATTTGTACCTAGCTGGATTCCAGAATTGTGATGAACCAGAAACTCTTGAATATCTCTAATTTTCCCCCTTTTTAAACAGGAGGTTTATAGAAGTTATCATCTCCGAGTCTTCCATTGTGTACTGGATGTGTGGAGGGGAGATGGCCTGTCTCTTTAGTTTATAGATATTCAAATTAAGAGGGATGGTATTGGGCTACACTTGAAGAATGACAAGCTAGGAACCTCATCTGTTTCTGGATCTGGTTTGGGTGATGAAGTTCTGTACTTAAGCTCTGAGCTTGCTGTCATAATAAATAAAAATTCTGGTGGATATTGAGGAGGGGTGAATGTAATCTAAAAGTGAGAGTAATGTAAATAATTTGTGGGCAGAGGGTAGGTTTTGGTCACTTAAAAATAACTTTAAATTCTTTGACAGACTTCCTATCAAATGAGAATCTCATCTTCTCTTGTTAGGCCAGAATTAGTAACTTGCATTTAATAAATGGGATGTGGCAGAATTGATCCTGCATGATTTTCAAAGCTAGGTTAGAAAAGGCAATACAGTTTTCACCTGGTTTTCCCTTTTGAGATATTTGGCCTCATGAAACCCTGCCATCACACTCTGAGAAAGCCAAGAGACAACATGGAAAGGCCATATACATGTGTTTCCATCCCAGACCCAGCTGAGGTGTCAGTCTACACAGCCAGTATCCACCGCCGGACCCAGGAGTGACTGAGCTTTCAGCTGATTCCAGCCCCCAGCCTCTGAGCTGTCCTAGCTGACTCTGAGTGGAGCCAACATGGAGCCTGAACAATTCAAGATTTTTGAACAAATTAAATGCTTGTATTCCTTGAAGTCACTGATTTTGGGATAATTTGTTAAAAAGTAATACCTAAGCAGTTTGTTACACACTAATACATAGCATATACCAGTCTTATTCTTTGTTGGTTCCTTGGCCTGGGGAGCCTCAGCTTTTAGTTCAGTGTGACATGATTATGCACTCTGGTGAAAACATTCCTTTATTGGACACTATGACGTCTAAAACTAGACACAACAAAGTTGTAGATATGGGAGCCAATTGTTTTCTGGTGTTCGATTTGGTATTATCAGTGCTGCTCCTACTTCTACCTCTTGGTGATTAAGCTCATGTACACTGGTAATGTGAGAAATGGTGTTGTATTATCTGTTGCTGCCACAGAACATGAATTGGATCCATGGCACTAGGATTGCAGATTTAGTAAATAAAAATACAGTAACTCCAGTTAAATTTGAATTTCCTATAAACAAAGAATACTTGGTAGGATATGTCCCATGCAGTATTTGTAATACAATGGTACCTCGGTACTTGTTGTTAATTTGTTCCGGAACTCGTCGTGAGTGCTGAAACTGAAGAGTACTGAACTTTGAAGCATTTTCTCTTTCAGGGCAGCATCATGACTCACGCAACCTCTAGCAAAGGTGATGAGTCCTGAGCAAGCTGCAAGTTCTGAAACATTTGTTTTCTCTTCAAAATGTAATGAGTACAGAGTTTTATGACTTCTGAAACCAACAAGTACCTAGATGTGACTGTATACTTACACTAAAAAATTTATTTGTTATTTGAAATTCAAATTTAGCCAGGTGTCCTATATCTTATCTGATAATTCTATGTAGAATAAATGCCCAACTTCACAAAATATCAGCCCCAGCTGACAATTCCCTCTATAAAACCAACTGCTCTGGACGATGAAGTACATGTTAAACATAGTGAAATCAAAAATACACATCAACTGCCTCACTTCTTTTACTGTGAAACAAATTATTAGTCAAAGTATTGGGTTGGCCAAAAAGTTCATTTGGTTTTTTTCTGTAAGATGGCTCTAGTAGCACTTAGCTGGCTCTAACTTCATTCAAAACTATTTTGTTAGATTGTATTGTGATACATCAGTGTGCATAAAAAAAAAACTTGTACAAATTGATGAATTTTTGTGTAGCCATTTTAATATTGAAGATGGAAAATATGTAACATTTTGGGAATATTATGTTTTATATTTCAAGAAAAGTAAAAATGCAACTGAAACGCAAGAAAAGATTTGTACAGTGTATGCAGAAGGTGCTGTGACTGATCAAATGTGTCAAAAGTGGTTTGTAAAATTTCATGCTGGAGATTTCTTGCTGGACGATGCTCCACCATTGGGTAGACCAGTTGAAGTCGATAGCGATCAAATCGAGACATTAAATGGAAATAATCAACATTATGCCATGTGGAGATAGTTGATATACTCAAAATATCCAAATCAATGAAGTTATTGGCGAAAATGAAAAATGTGTCTTTTATTTTATGGATAAAACCATATGGACTTTTTGGCCAACCCAATAATATCAAATATATTTGGCAGAGAATAAGATATTCAGCAACTAGATGTATGGAGATGAGGTCAGAAGAATTGTGAGTAATTAAAGAAAATTTTATTTAGGAATGTTCATTCTAGGAAAGGTAACTTCCTTTTCAGGATTATTCTGGTTCAACATAACGAAGCTGCCTCTAGGTTGGCTGATCCTGTCGGGTTATGCCATGTTAGCAGCTCAAGCAGGACCTAAAAGCACAAGTAAATTGAAAGAGTAGATGGATCAGGCTCATTGCATCTACTCAGGTTGCACTGCATCCTCTCCCTCAAATAAATCCTGTGCCCCCATGGGGTTTCCTACAAAAAGTTCGCTGAAGGAAAAAAAACTTAGTTTAAAGATGGCACTGTCCAGAGTGGACTATGGTAACATTACTGCCCCACACGATTGCCCTGAAGGACTTTGAGCAAGAGAAGGACTCTCAGGTCCTGAGTTAAGGCAGTATTTCAAGTTTCCTTCCTTCCTTCCTTCCTTCCTTCCTTCCTTCCTTCCTTCCTTCCTTCCTTCCTTCCTTCCTTCCTTCCTTCCTCCCTCCCTCCCTCCCTCCCTCCCTCCCTTCCTTTCTCTCTCTTTTTCTTTCTTTTCTGGAGGAATACTTGGACAACATGGAGGAATACATGGACACTGACTAGTGGACAGTGGTAACAATTTGTCTAGAGGGTCAGGGGCTTCAAATGAACAAGACTGTAAATGAAGAGGTTAAAAAGGTGTGAGGGAGAAGTATGCGGATGTCTCTATGAGGGAGGCTATTAATGATCGGGTAGAGAAGAGAGCTATTTTGTGAATATTAGATTCTTTCCTATCACTGCTTACTGCTTGCTTGAGGATTCTTTTGGATAAAGTAGCAAAACTAGTGACAGAAGGTTATATATGTAACATTAGTTACAGTAGCATAGATAGTGGTAACAGACAGACCTCCAAATGCATGATGCCTCAAATGTAATGAAAATATATGTGTTATGTTCATCACCATCCCAGGAACATGTTTCTGGTAGGTAGGTGGCTCAGTCCCATAAAATACTTCCATGTTTACTGGAATGTATGCTAACTTTTTCTAGTGAATATGTAAGAGAATATGGTCAGGGCAGTCTATTTAAACAGCAACAAAATGCTATAGTTACCAAATAGTGAGAGAATCAAATATTGCCTAGAGTTCTACAAAATTGTTACTCGGTAGAAGTGACACTTTAGAAATTATTTATGACATTTTTGAGTCTTTTAATCTTTTCGAATATTCCAAGTGACTATAGCATTTGCAAGTATTTCTAGCACCCTGACAGGCTGATACCCACTTGTGTACAAGTGGTTTGTTTGCATGCCCATCTTGTCTCGTAGACTTGGCACCGCTCTACAGCCATCACCGTTTTATCTGTCTGCGGTTCTCGATTCTTTACGTAGTGCCCAATAGAGTGAAGGTTTAATAAAATTAAGTAAATCTACCCTAAAAGAATTATATATATTTTAAAGAATGTAATGGACACCATGTCAAGTCATCTGACTGAGGAGATTAGAACTAATATTGAAAACAGAATCTTGAAGTTTTGACTTTTGTGCTTTTAACATGTCACAAAAGCAGTTCTGCATTTATTTCTTAGTTTAGTTAAATCTTGTCAGGGCATAGGAGAATTTGCTTCCTGATGAATATTTAGTTCCTGGTAGGAACTAAATCCGCTTTCTAGGTGGGGTATATAAAGAGTAATATGGAAGACAAAGAAAATAAATAAATCTACCTGGTACAATTGTCTTTTTATAATATGCAGAAACAATGCTTTAAACCACACTGTATAGGAAACTGCTAAAAAAAAGAGAAAGAAAGAAGAGCTTAGTATATGCATTAGGCAAATTCAATTTGCACGTAAATTAGAAACTTGAGTATCAACAATTTGGAGAGTGGTGAAGAAAAGCTACTGTATCAGCAGGTTCGCAATCTAGTCAGTTTGGTATCTTGACTGAGTTATAAATAATGAAACCTCAATCTGTTCTTCAAATACATTTTATGAATAGTTTAGAATTTTTAGAGCACACATCATAGGTTCCGAAATAAAGTCTAATTAACTAAAAGAGAATGTACTAGCACAAAAGCACTCTGACTTCATAAAAATTTCTTCTGTGTGCTGATTAAAATGGGTCAGGCTCACACCTAGAAAAAAACTGCTAATTTTTAAAGATGTGTTTAGTTTCAAGTTGAAGGTTTGTCATGAACTATGCATGCCATTTGGAGAAGGGTTTTTCTTTTATGGCTTTCATATAACACAATCAATATTTTCTTAGTCCTTGTTGATTTGTCAGAAGTACAGACATATGAGTCTTACATTTTTCAAAAACAGCAATTTCCTCTTTGATGTTATTTCTGAAAGAAATCCTGTATAGAGTGAGATTTTAAAATCACTGAAAAAGTAACAGTCAACATTCTTAATAGAGAGGGTGGTATAGAGATCAAACTACAAAAGGGCAGGACTTGCTACGGCTCTAAATGAGTAGCAAAGAGAATGAGTAACATTTAATTTTTCAGTTGAGCGTCTTCCATTGAGAAAACTGTAAATCTCTATGCTAAAGAAAATTCTAGAATTGTGATTTTTTTATGCCAGACAAAATATAAGGAATCCTGCCTGATGTTGTAGATATTTCTAGTGTTCACCCAAATCTGTTTCTTCTTCCTCAACATAAGCTAGAGGACATTTCCCAGCCTGTCTTGCAATTAGATATGTGCACTTAACTTCATTCTGACCAATGTGTGTGTTTACCTATTAGGGAATGAGAAATATATACATACATATGTACATACATACCTATCAATATATACAAATACATCTATTATATTTATTTTATATATAATTTATACATTTATAGTTATCTATTTCTATTATTTTCATTGCTAGCCTATCCTAAAATATCTGGTTATAATACTTTTCTTATACCTTAAGTTATTGGGAGATAGGAAATAAAAACAAACAGAAAAAAGTGAAAACACTTATAGGCTGGACTGTATCATGTGCTTGCTTATATAGCAAACTGAAGATTTTACTGGGGGTTTCTTACTAAATGCTTTATGAAGACAAATGCTAGCTTTGGTCAGGTAGATGATAAAGTCTGGAGCACAGGGAAGTAATGATATGCTTTGGAACACAGTATGACTTAGTAGAGATGGTATCTGGATTTCTCGATTTCCATTTTTTATTTTATTTCATAAGATTCAGGTTTTGAAAGCTTTGGCTCTGTCCTACAGTAATGTAAAGACCCATTCCAAAAGCCACAAGCGAAACAGTTTCTCTTGTGTAGAAAACTCTTACACATCTCCATTTGTATGCAATGTTTTTGTTTTCATGTATTTTTTGTTGCTGTCACCAATATGCTAATGATATGCTATTGCGATCTGGAATGCATTCAGCTACACACCACTGATTTCATTTTTGTGCAGAGAAGCAAAAACCTGAGACTTTAACAATGATTACAATCTTCTGCTCAGTGAAGAAAAGCTGGGCAGTACAGATTTATATACACAATACAAAAAAAAAGAGAAGCAGAAGAAAGAAAGAAAAAGAATGGTGATAATCTCATTAACCTTGAGTTTTCCATCTCTTTTGTGTCTTCATGTTGCAGAGTGAGCGTTCTGGATGGTAGTGGCCAATCTTAATTTTGTTTTTGATTTACTACCAACCCAATACTCTTTCAGGAAATAAAGGGAGGAAACTGTTCCCTTTGTTGAAATGACAACAAATCAGAAATGGAAATTGCAAAAAAAAAAAAAAAACAAAACCAACAACTTAAACATAATGTGCTGTTAACCAAAATGGAAGTTATTCTGTATTTCTCTCAATACGTATAAAGAATTAAAACGCATGACCATATCATGGAAATGTATATGTGTGTGCATATGTGTTTTGTATATGTCCATATATTTATATGTATATATATTCTTCAGAATTTAACACTTAATTTTTTAAACAATCCTCAGAGAAAATTCATACTTTGGAAGAATAAAACACTAAACATATCCACATGTTTCAGTAATTGTTGCTGAAGAAGCAGTAAAAAACATTTTATGTGAATTTAAGAGACATTTAACAAGAGCCCGTGAATTACATGTCCAAGAGGCATTGTGCAACTGATGGAAAAGTAGGTGTAAGATGTATGCCTTGTGAAGACCCAGGCCCTCCACCTCTAAAGAAGCTCTCTTTGACTAATCAGAAGTAAATTTTAATTGTCAAAATACTTTCTACCTTATTGGGAGCAAGTGATCACTTTTCTGGAATTTTGCTTACACACCTGCTAAATTAAACATTATATATTCACCTGTTGGGAGGTAGTGCAAACTGTGGCTTTGGGATTAAAGAGTTGGGTTCAAATTCTTGGTTTGTTTCAACACAGACATTTCTGTGTTGGGCAAGTTCTGAGCAGGGATGTTACCTATCCCACTTTACCACTGGTTCCTCATCTGAAAAGAAAGTGTGTATAATAAGTAAACCTAATATATGTAAATGATTTGGCAAGTGCTGGATATGTGGTAAGTGATCAAAAATAGTAGTATTTGAAGGAGGAAGAATATTATCTACAACTTTGAAATATTGAGCGAATAATTGAAAAAAATTAACTTGTTTTTAGTACAAATCGTACACAGTGCATTTTCAGCATATAAAATTTGATTTGTTACTCATAGACATCATTTGAGGTCAAAGAGCTTACCTTTTCCAGAGGGAAAAGCAGTTACAGAGGGGTCGAGGGATTCACCCAAGATCATCACACTAATGAGTGGCAGAGACTGAGGTTTTGATCCAAAAGTCTGACTCCACTACACCTCGTGGTCCCACTGAAAAGTCAAATTGCCAAGCAATGGCATAGGTTATCAGTAGTGAAAATACTCACCCAAATTGGTAAAAAATATAAAACAAAGAGTAACAAGCCATCCAAGTCAAGACTGTAATCACCTCATTTTTAAAATTAGATTAAAAAAAATGTCATTTTCCACTTAAGGACTATTGTTGGGTATATTCCCAGGCACGCAGAGCTGAAGAGCTTGAGCTGCTCTGGAAGTGTGTGCGCTGTCCAACCTGTCCTGCTGTGCGTGCGTGTGGTCCCGAGTAAAGGCCTTCCTCTCATCTGTCCCGGGACACGTACTCTTTGATGTAAATAGCATGAACCACTATTCATAGCTGCTATTTGCACTCAAGTTCCTTGTTTCACAGTGACGAGGCATTAATAATCCCACTACTCACAGTTACGTGTGTTGCTGTGTGACTTTTAGAGTGGAAGGGCGCTTAGCAGTGGGTTGGGGAACACAGCCGTGAATATTCCTGGCAAGAAAGGGCTTTCTTTGGGTGATATACAAGCAGCTATACCCATCTGATCAGAAAATCTGATTTACCTTCTATCCTTCCATTGTCCCTGTATAAAAATATCCCTCTTCCACCACCATTTCATTTTCAACTGATAAAAATCCACTAACTTCCCCACTGAAGAAAGCATTTCTGCATTTAATAAAGAGGGTAAATTATGGTTAAGAGGTGGTTTTCAGATTGAAAAAGGGACCTAACACTCAAATAATGAAGACAGGGTAGTAATTGAATAGAGCATGATGTTTCATTTCCTTACTACTAGAGATTTTTATAATATTTAAAGTCCTTCTGAATATTTAATAGCAAAACAAGTTTACTGCTTACTCCCTAAACTCATTGAAATTCAGAAAGACAAAGATGAGTGTATCTAACAATTGTCTAAAAGGGATTATTAGATCTTTTCTAAAGGATATTTGAGAATCCTTAAACCATGAAAGTGGCTCTTACGTTTCACAAGGCAGCCACTCACTAGTTATTTACCTCAAATTAGAGATTTCTTAAAATTCTTTGTAAAATTGGACAGGTGCAGATTGAGACAAGTGGCATTTAGCGATATGACTGTGGAGCACATTTTCCAAGACTAAAAATGTTGACAAATGTCTATACACGATGCTTCAGAGAGTGCTATCCAATCGAACTTTCGGAGACGAAGGAAATATTTTCTGTTCACGCTGTCCAGTACTATCGAGCCCTTAAAATGTGGCTAGTGTAGTGGGAGGAAGCGGAGCAAACAACCTGAGCAAGAAGGTCAGAACAGGCATTCACCTCAGGAAATGTACCTCATATTGTTCGATCCTCATGACCCCATGCAGAAGACAGGCCCATATAATTACTGTCGTTTAACAGTGAGGAAGCTGGAGCTCAGGGGCGAGAGGCTGGCAGCAGCTCCACACACAGGCTGTGCCATCCACTCTGGCAGAGAACGTGCAGGTCTGGTCTGGACTCGAAGCCACGGGCAGCATCCCGCTCCGGTGGCCTGTGGGAAGAAGGAAAACAGCTGGTGTCCACTGTCCAAGGGCAAGAGCTGAGGACTGGGAAGCCACATGGGTGGGGCCACAAATCCTTTCCCTGGGCAAGGGCTCCTCCGAAACCTGCCACCTTCAGAGCTGGCCTCCTGGGCTTCTGCCGTTGTGAGCCCAGTCAGCTCAGACTCTGCGCAGCATCGCAAGGCGCTAAGGTGTTGCTTCAGTCTCTTCTTTCATTAGTTCCCCGTGGCTGCCATCCCAAATTGCCACAAACTGCGTGGCTGTTTACTCTGCCTCATCCACTGCATGTCCCAGACATTGTCTCTGACTCTGCGTTCTTCTCTACTTACCTCCTCCTCTCGCCTCTTCCTCCCTCCCTCTTCCTCTCCCTCCTTCTCTTTATCCTCTCCCTCTCCTCTCAGTTAACAGCCTTTCATTATTCAGACCTCTATCACCATGGATTAATTTTGCCGTATGCCAACCTTTAAACAAATGGAATTTTTTTTTTTGGTCTGGTTTCTTCCATTTAACATTAAGTTTGTGAGATTAGTTAATTCATGTTGCTGTGTGTAACAATGTCTATTCTTTTTCATTGCTGAGTACTATTCCGTCATATAAATGCACACTTGTTTATTTTGTCATGGATGGATATTTGAGTTATTTTCAATTTTGACTGTTAAGACAAAAGCTCCTATGCACACACAGACAAATGTGGCTAGTGTGATTTTAATTAAATTTAAGTCTAAATATGTAGCTAGTGGCTACCATATTGGATACTGTAGCTTGTAGCTACTGCTGTTATGTCATCATTGCTTTTCAGTTATTTAAAGAGATAGTAAGAGTGAGGAAATCATAGGGGTTTAAACTCTAGGAGGTGATGGTAGCAGCCATTTTACCTTGCAGCTAGTAGCAATTACTCTGCAGATTTCCTTTTAGATCGTAACTTCTTAATAATTCCAATGTAGAAAAAGAAAGTGCTCTTTGTTTAAATATAGCCATTTAAGAAAATTGTTGCTACCAATTCCTGGCTGATTTAAATACTTTAACCTATCATTCATTTCTTTTCAGGGATAAATTTGTTTTCAGATTTCTATCCAATGATGGGGAGTCATGCCTCATAGATTTGACAGGTTTCACATGAGAGCATGTTGACATATTTATTGGCTACCAATGGGTGTAATAAAATAGGCAAAATGAACAAAGGATAAGGTAGTTCATGCAGCATGTAGTCCCATTATTTTGCAATATAAAAACCCTCATCTTATTGCAGATCAAAAAGCATTTCACAAATTCCCCAAACAAACATAAATAAGAGAAGAAACATAAAACTATATAACTACAGGAAATAATGTTCAGCTGCCGTGGGAAATGTAATGGTTCAGTGTTAAGTCATTAGGTTGAACAAAATCAGTGCATGATGTAGTCAAAAATTATAAGAAGCCAGTCATCTACATCTATTTGTAATTCCCTTCTATCCCTACTTTGAGAGACTTTTGCCCAAGAAGTGGCAAAACTGCACATGTCCTGGAGGCCATGGAGGCACCAAAGCCTGAGAAATATTCTCTGAGGAAATTCCTGCCTCGTAGGGAGTTTGGACCTGAATCATTGTTGGCAATGTGAGATGAACAGAGAATGGAAAAATCAAGGGAAAGAAAGTTTTTTGGAGTGGAGCAGTGCACACACAGGTGTGGATTTGTACCCACAAAGAATTCAACAAGAACAACAACAGAGGCATGGTAAAACGTGTGAGACAAACCAGGCTGTACTCAGAAAAACAGTTTCTAAAATACTTTTCTTATGATAATAAAATCTAATCTTATAATAAAAAAATAGAGTTGATACTTGTTTCTCATATTTTGACAGAATTTTATTAGTTGATTTCCCTCAACATGATTTTTCAGAAGTCTTTTTTGAAGATACTTGGGAGACATTCATAAAGAAGAGAATTTAATTAAAACATGTTATAAGAAATACAAAATGGATATAATTCAGTGCATGAACTGATTTTTTAGAATCTCTAGATAGTCACTCACATTTCTTTCATTGACATTAAGTATTCACACATCATAACATATGAACATACATTTATAGGTAAACCACTGGATATGACTGTGGGAAGTAGCATTTCAATGTGGAAATCAGTTTTCGCTTTTATTTATCATTTGTGTTTCTTTGTATTTTTTTATTTGATAGTTTACCTTGACAAAAATTCTTTTCGGTGGCTCTCAGTCTCTTCAATTTTATCTTTTTATCAACAAAAACAGTCAAGAAAATTAATCAGAAGCAATTACTCCAAGTCTGTTATAAGCTATAGGAAATAAGACTAGAAAGCTCTACTCTGAGTTCATTTTATTGTGATAAAAACATTAAATCTGTCATCTTAACAATTTTTATGTGTACAATTCAGTAGTGTTAAGTATATTCACATAATTGTGAATAGAGCTCTAGAACTTTCATCTTGCAAAATTGAAATTCTATATACATTAAACACTCATACCTCCTCCTCCATCCCCCAGCTCTTCAAAACAAACCACCTTTCTATTTTCTGTTTCTATTATATTGACTATTTTAGATACTTCATGCAAATGGAATCATATAGTATTTGTCCTTTTGTGACTGGCTCATCTCACTAAGCATTAATGTCCTTGAGATTCAGGGGTGTTCTACCATATAACTGGATTTTCTTTTTTAAGGCTTCATTGTATTCCATTGTATGTATATACAGTTGGCCCTTGAAAAACGTGATTTTGAACTGCATGGGTCCACGTATACGTGAATTTTTTTTCAAAGAATACCTTTACTGTTTTGATACATGATTGAGAATCAACAGATGCAAAGGGCTGACTGTATGCCTTAATCTATGCCATTTTACATAGGGGACTTGAACATTCATGGATTTTGGTTTCCATTGAGGTTTCTGGAAGCAATCCCCTGTGGATACTGGGGAACAATTAATATTTTGGGAAGTTAAAAGGTATATATGTAGATTTTGATTGTGTAGGGAGTTGGTGCCCAAGGGAATTTTGACTATGCAGGGAGTTTCTTTTCAAGATCCTACTTTGAATTCTTTTAGATGTGCACCCGAAAGTGAGATGGCTAGATCATGTGGGAATTCTATTTTTAATTTTTTGAAAAATTACCATACTCTTTTCTATAATGAATGTACCATTTCATATTCCTACCAACAGTGCACAAGGGTTCTAATTTCTCCATATCTCCATCAACACTTCTTATTTTCTGTTCTTTTGAAAGTGGTCATCGTAAACAGTGTGAGATGATGTCTCATAGCATTATAGTTTTGATTTGCATTTCTCTTATGATTAGGAATGTTGAACGTCTTTTCACAGGCATTTTGTCCATTTACATATCTTCTTTGGAGAATGTCTATTCAAGTTCTTCACCCATTTTTTAATCCAGTTATTTGGAATGATTTCTGTTTTTGTTGTTGGGATCACAGGAATTCCTTATATATTCTAGATATTAACCCCTTATCAGATATATGATTTGCAAATATTTTCTCTTATTCCAATGATTGTTTTTTCATTCTGTTGATTGTTTCCTTTGATGTGCAGAAATTTTAATTTTGATGTAGTCCCATTTGCCTATTTTTCCTTTTGTTGCCTGTGCTTTCAGTGTTATAGCCAAGAAATCATTGCCAAGTCCCATGTCTTGAAGCTTTTATTTTCTGCTTCCTTTAGGAATTTTATAGCTTTAAGTCTCACATTTAGGTCTGTAATCCATTGTGAGTTAATTTTTGTATATGTTATATATGTAAAGATCCAAATTCATTCTTTCGTGTCTAGATATCCAGTTATTCCAACATCATTTGTTGAAAAGACTGTCTTTCCCCATTGTGTAGTTTTAGAACCTTTGTCAAAAATCATTTGGCAATATATGACTCCCGGCCAAGATGGAGATGTAGGTAGACACACTGTGCCTCCTTGCACAACCAAAAGAGGAAAAACAGCAATTTAAAAAATAAAAAACAACCAGAACTGACAGAAAATCAAACTGTATGGAAATCCAACAACCAAGGAGTTAAAGAAGACACGTTCATCCAGACTGTTAGGTGGGATGGAGATGAGTGGAGAGCATGTGGCCAGACGGCAGTTTGTGGAGCTGGTTTGTGGAGTGGTTCCCACAGCGCTGCAGCTGCCTGGAGAGGCCCATGGCCTGAGCACTCAGTGAAACCCACGGCTGGCAGACCTGGACCCAGAGGGGCCGAGACTGGTGAACTGCAGTCCCTCATATGCATGCAGATAAACTGGAAGAAAAAGCTGGGGAGCGGAACAGACCCCGCAACACACCATCTCGGGGAAATAAAGCCCCAAACCACCAATTGAAAACACCTGTGGGGGTTCAGGCTCCCAGCCTCACAGGAGAGTTTGTTGGAGAGACCCACAGGGTATTAGAATGTACACAAGCCCACCCACCCGGGAATCAGCACAGAAGGGACCAATTTGATTGTGGGTAGTGGGGGAAGTGACTGAAAGCCGGCAGAGAGTGGAGTAAGTGCCATTGTTCCCTCTCTGACCCCTCCTCACAGGCAGTGTCACAACACAGTCACATGGGTTGCCCCACCCTGGTGAATACCTAAGGCTCTGCCCCTTATACATAACAGGCATGCTAAAAAAAAAAAGATGGCCCAAATGAAAGAACAGATCAAAACTCCAGAAAAAATACAACTAAGTGATGAAGAGATAGCCAACCTATCAGATGCACTTCAACACACTGGTAATCAAGACACTCACAGGATTGGTTGAATTTGGTTGCAAATTAGATGAAGAAATGAAGGCTACACTAAGAGAAATAAGGGGAAATATACAGGGAACCAATTGTGATGGTAAGTAAACTGGGACTCGAATCAACGGTGTGGACCAGAAGGAAGAAAGAAACATTCAACCAGAAAAGAATGAAGAAACAAGAATTCAAAAAAATGAGGAGAGGCTTAGGAACCTTCAGGACATCTTAAATCCCAACATCTGAGTCATAGGGGTGCCAGAAGGAGAAGAGGAAGGCCAAGGGATTGAACATGTATTTGAACAAAGAATGAAGGAGAACTTCCCCAAGCTCATGAAGGAAATAGACTTTCAGGAAGTCCAGGAAGCTCAGAGAGTCCCAAAGAAGTTGGACCCAAAGAGGAACACACCAAGGCACATCATAATTACATTACCCAAGATGAAAAATAAGGAGAGAATCCTAGAAGCAGCAAGAGAAAAGTAGACAGTTACCTACAAGGGAATTCCCATAAGACCATCAGCTGATTTCTCAAAAGAGACCTTTCAGGCAAGAAGGGGCTGGAGAGAAGTACAACAAGTCATGAAAGGCAAGGACCTACATCCAAGAATACTCTATCCAGCAAAACTTTCATTTAGAATGGAAGGGCAGATAAAGTGCTCTCAGATAAGGTCAAGTTCAAGGAGTTCATCATCACCTAGCCTTTATTATATGAAATATTAAAGGGCTTTATATAAGACATGGAGGAGGGTATCAACAGGGGAGTGGGAGGGGTAGAGAGGAGGAAAAAGCACAGAGAATAAGTAGCATAAACCGTAGGTAGAAAACAGACAGGGGGAGGTTAAGAATAGTATAGGAAATGTAGAAGACAGAGAACTTATGTGTATGACCCATGGACAAAAACTAAAGGGCAGGGAGTGGGGGTGGTGCAAGGCAGAGGGGAATAAGGGGGGCGATGGGACAACTGTAATAGCATAATCAATAAAATATATTTAAAACATTAAAAAATCATTTGGCAATACATGCAAGGGTTTATTTCTGGGTTCTTTATTCTGTTCTAATGGTTTACATATCTGTTTTTATGCTACTACTACATCATCTTGATTACTGTTGTTTTATGGTATGTTTTGAAATTGTGAAGTATGAAGCTTTCAACTTTGTTATTTTTAAAGATTGTTTGGGCTATTCATAGTCCGTTAAGGCCCTTTATGAATTTTAGGGTTTTTTCTATTTTTTAAAAAAACATCATTATGATTTTGATAGGGATTGCATTTAATCTGCAGATTGAGGGGAGAAGTGAAAGGCTGGGTGAAAAAGGTGAAGGGACTAATAAAATAAATTAGCAGTTACATAACAGTCATGGTGATATAAAGTACAGTATAGAGAATACAGTCAGTAACATTGTAGTAACTGTGTATGATGTTATTGGAGGGATCACCTTGTAAGTTCTATAAATGTCTAACCACTATGCTATATACATGAAACTAATGTAGTATTAAATGTCAATTGTAATTGCAAACTAAAAATAATTTAAAAAGATATTCCATGGTGGTCACTGCATACTGGAAAACAAATATCATTTTTAGTCAAAACTGTATTAAGAATCAGAAGTCTAATTAAAATTGTTTTTAATTACAACATGGTAAAAATCAAACACTTTCTAAAGACATGATACTGAATTAACCATGCTACAGAAACAAAAATTATAAAATTATAAATGAATATGTAAAATAGCATAACATATAAATGTATACTTCACACTCATGGAGCATTTATACATATTAAACTATGTTTTTTTAAATAAATTAAGACTGAAAAATTGTTTTAAAGGCATAAAGAAGTTTCTAAAAATGAATACATTCTAGATATATACACACACACACACAACATAAATTCTTATTGAGTTATACCACATGCCACTGAATAAGATAGACTAAGTACCTACTTTCAGTGTAGTTTGTTCACCAATGAAGGCAGAGATAGAAAACTGCCCAGCAAATTATCTAAGTAAGACATTGTAAATTCAAATTGTGAGTTCTGTGATAGAAATAACGCAGAAGCATGGGACAGAGAAAGTCTGCAGGAAGGGGCGCTAATCAACTTGGGTGGGTAAAACAGTTTTCCTGAGAAAGCATTCTTGAAGAGAAATGAATGAAAATTTAAAAAGTGGCCATGTCAATATTTGGGGGTAAACAAAAATGCAAATCTCTAGGCATCAACGATTTGGCATGTTCAACACAAATGAGTTCAGTGTTGCTTGAGCTGAACAAGAAAAGAATGGTAGGAGTTGAGATCAGAAATATAAGCAGGGGTCAATTTATTCAGGGTTTTATAAACACTGGTGAGAAAAGTGAATTTTATTTTAAGCCAAAGTGAAGCCACAGGAGCGTTTTCTTCCTTAGAAATGAAATGATATGAGCTATATATTCAAAAGATAATGTTGACTATTGAACAAAGAAATTCAGGGGATAAGAGTGGGAGCAGTTAGGCTGGTATAATGACCCAGGCATGAGCTGATGGTGGCTTCCGTGAGGCTAGGGATCTTAGAAGGTGGCACACTGCCCAAATAACATACAGCAAAATCAATGAACAGAAAAAGTAAGGAACATATGTAACTTATTGGGTGTACCAGTACTTTATTAAGTGATCTTTATGATGTCCCTTTGAGATATCCCATCCTGAAGGTGATTTACAAATAATTATCAAACTTGTTTTTACAGGAAGATAAGAAAGATAAAAATGCATTCAACACATACACATTAGAATGACTTCTATTTTGTGGGTAGAGGAGTTGTGTTTTTTACTTAAAATGACTAAGACAAAATTATTTGATAGGAAATTGATTTAATTGAAGCTGCTGTTAGGCATTGCAAATATGTTTGGTTCATGCCACAGTTCCCAGGCATCTATAAATGGATTCAGAATGTTGTTCAGGCACCAGAAAATAAACCTCCAAGCTATTTACTACTTCCATGATATATAAAGTTTGTGGTTTTGATTTTGTGTGATTATGTTCAGCAATGGTGACCTTTAGAGGCAACAATATTGAAGTGTAATGAGGAGATGTTTGATCACTGGTATACAATGAAGAGTTGGTGCTACTTCCCCATTTCTTCCTGGAATTCATGAAATTCAACTGACAGGCTTTAACCTTTAGATTGCTGAAGTTATAAAATATATAGGGATTTAGGCTGTTTATATAACACGTTAGATATATGAAATTTTTAGACACTGTAGCTTCTTTTATCATCTGGTAAAATGATTTTGTGTATTTAATATTAGTCACTGGTAACCATGACAGGCTATACTCAGGTATATCACAAAGTTGATGAAAGGAGGACTGTGGTCACTGGGTAAAATAAAAAGTGGGTTTTCTCCCCAGACCAGGTGTTTTCAAAACAATGAATGAGTCTCCTCTACTGTTTTCTTCCCTTCTAGGCTAGCATAGAAACTAGTCAGAGTGGGGTGGGGGGGGAGAGGAGAGGAGAAAATGCAGACAACTGTAATTGAAGAACAATAAAGTAATTAAAAAAAGAGAAACTAACAAGAGATAATTCCCATATTCTGCTTGCTAAAAATGTCATTGAATACAAGAATTTTAAATAAAAGAAAGATATGCGTGAGGTGCTAATGGATTAAGGCTCTAATTACCAGTTGGAATCTTCTTTGGAGGCTTAATCAGTGTTGGGAGTGTTGATGAGGGAGAAAGAAAACCAATGAGAACAGAAGCTCAGCATCTTGGGCCCAACACTATTTGAATTAATTCGTAATAGTACAAGCAGAATCCCCCAAATAAATTATTCTTAATTCTTGTTTAGAAGACATTTTAGTGAATCACTAATTTCTTGGCTGATGCTACAAACAATAATTGATCATACAATCAGCCTTTCCTAAGTAGATATATGATTTTGGTTCTTTAGATGTAAAGATAAAAAGTATAAAATAAGTATGTGCCATTTTTAAGTAAGCTCATGATTTAGAATCTCAGATATTAGTGATAGGAACTTAATTTGTAGGGAGTAAAAAACTTATCCTATGTATTAATTTGATAAAACACATATAAAATAAGCCAATCATTAGTAAATTACAAACCTATTTCTGGGTATTCATGGAAATAAAAAAACTTCCACGAATATGGAGTCTTCATGCATCTTGCTTAAATGATGAATCTATGGCACTAGAACACATCTATTAAATATTTAGCTAGTTTGAAGATTCCACAGATGAATCAACTAGAATGGTCTTTGGCCTTTGGGACCTAGTTTTCTCAAGGACAAATTTTAATCTTATTTCTCTTTGTACTCCTCATTTCTCATACAGAATCTGGCAGACAGATACTAAATGCATTTTTACTGAATGAATGGAGGAATGATTACAGACTATGAGTAGCAAAGAAGAATTGAATACCTTCACAAATGACATAATTAAAGAATTGATAGTTTGCATTCCATACATTAAAAAGAGAGCAATATGAATAATGGAACATGTTTCCTAAGGAAAAATAAGTCCATTGAATATTTAGAAGAGCTAGGGTCAAGAAGATACCTTTGAAATCTCATTCAGCTGGCTCAGGAAATGTTTGCAAAATTCAAAGTGTAATTAGAAGAAAGACTTAGTGAAATGTGGGGCATGGTGGGTATTTTCTTGAGTGTTTTTGCATTTGAATTCAAGGCTTTTTAAAAGACATTGTTTTTTAGGGTTCCACATTAAAATAAAAAAGAACTCACCTGCTAAAACTTGAACTATGCTTCCACATATTTTCAATACCTTGTAGCAGTCAACATTAATTTTTGAACAATTAGAATGTAAATGTCTCTGAAAGTAGTTATTCCTTTCTTATCTTAAGAGACTTGAGAGAATCAACTGGCAAAAAAAAAAAAAAAAGCCCTGGAAATTCATCTTGCATAGTCCTCCCATGACTTGAAGCAAAAATGTATGTCACCTGATCAGAAAAATGGTTGTTGGTTCTATGGGGATAAAGATCTTATAGTCTTATTTGGTAAATTTTTCTGTGATGATGTACTTATACTCTAAAAACAAAATCATGTGAGACATTCATTCTATTATACTTATTATACTCCAATTATACTTTTACTGTGTACTGCTATCAAGATTAGAGGTTTCTTTTTTCTTTTAATCTTTTAATATATTTTATTGATTATGCTATTACAGTTGTCCCAATTTTCCCGCTTTGCCCCCTTCCACCTGTACCCCCTATTCCCTCTGGTAGTTGCCCCGTCAGTTTATGTCCATGGGTTGTGCATATAAGTTCTTTGGCTTCTCCATTTCCTATACTCTTCTCAACACCCCCTGTTTATTTTATACCTATCAGTTTGTACTTCTTAATCTCTGCATCTTTTCCCCAATTCTTCCCATTTGCCTTCCCAAATGATAACCCTCCAAATGATCTTCATATTTATGATTCTGTTTTGGTTCTGATTGTTTGCTTAGTTTGTTTTTTAGATTCAATTGTTAATAGTTGTGAATTTATTGCCACTTTAATGTTCATAGTTTTGATCTTTTTCTTAAATAAGTCCCTTTAACATTTCATTTAACAGTGGCTTGGTGATGATGTCTGGGAAGCACTTTATCTGCCCTTCCATTCTAAATGATAGCTTTGCTGGATAGAGTACTCTAGGTTGTAGGTCCTTGCTTTTTATCACTTTGAATACTTCTTGCCAGTTCCTTCTAGCCTGCAAAGTTTCTTTTGAGAAAGCAGCTGACAGACTTATGGGAACTCTTCTATGGGTAACAATCTGCTTTTGTCTTGCTGCTTTTAAGATTCTCTCTTTATGGAAGAAGTGAAGGCTATTTAAAGTGAAATAAATAAAAATATACAGGGAACTAACAGTGAAGGGAAAGAAACTGGGACTCAAATCGATGATTTGGAACAGAAGGAAAAAATAAGCATTCAACTGGAACAGAATGAAGAAACGTGAATTTAAAAAAAATGAGGAGAGGTTTACGAACCTCTGGAACAACTTTAAAGGTTCCAATATCTGAATCATAGGGGTGTCAGAAGGAGAAGAGGAAGAGCAAGAAATTGAAAATTTATTTGAAAAAGTAATGGAGAACTTCCCCAACCTGGCAAAGGAAATAGACTTCCAGTAAGTCCAGGAAGCTCAGAGAGTCCTACAGAAGTTGGACCCAAGAAGCACACAAAGCACATCATAATTATATTACCCAAGATTAAGAAAAGGAGAGACTCTTAAAAGCAGCAAGAGAAAAGGAGACTGTTACCTACAAAGGTGTTCCTATAAGAATATCAGCTGATTTATCAAAAGAAACCTTGCAGGCAAGAAGGGGCTAGAAAGAAGTATTCAATGTCATGAAAGGCAAGGACTTACATCCCAGATTACTCTATCCAGCAAAGCTATCATTTAGAATGGGAGGGCAGATAAAGTGTTTCCCAGATAAGGCAAGTTAAAGGAGTTCATCATCACCCAGCCCTTATTATAGGAAATGTTAAAGGGACTTATCTAAGAAAAAGAAGATGATAAAAAATATGAACAGTTAAATGACAAACTAACAACTAAAAATAACCAAACCTAAAAATAAAACAAAACAAAACAAAAAATGAACTAAGCAAACAACTAGAACAGGAATACATTCACAGAAATGGAGATCACATGGAGGGTTATCAGTGGGGAGGGGGAGGAGGTAGGATGGGGGAAAAGGTACAGAGAATAAGAAGCATAAATGGTAGGTCTGAAATAGACAGGGGGAGTAGTTTAGGCAGCATATGTGTGGGTCATGCTTTCTTATCCATTCAGCTATTTTATGTCTTTTGATTGGAGCATTTAATCCATTACGTTTAAAGTTATTATTGATAGGTACTTATTCATTGCCATTTTTTTTGTACCTGTGTTCCTCTCTCTCGATCTCTTTTCCTTCCTTTCCTTAAAGCAGTCCCTTTAGCATCTCTTGCAGAGCTGGTTTGGTGGAGGTGTATTCTTTTAGACTTCTTTCCTCTGGGCAGCTCCTTATTTGGCCTTCTATCTTAATTGAGAGCCTTGCTGGGTACAGTAGCCTTGGTTGCAATACTTTGGATCTCATTACTTAGAATATTTCTTGCCATTCTCTTCTGCTTTGGAATGTTTCCATTGAGAAGTCAGCTGCTAACCTTATCGGGGCTCCCTTGTATGTTACTTCCTGTTTCTCCCTTTTTGCCTTTAAGATTCTCTCTATGTCTTGGAGTTTTGCCATTTTAATTATGATGTGTCTTGAGGTGGGCCTCTTTGGGTTCCTTTTGATTGGGACTCTCTGTATTTCCTGGATTTGTGTGACTTTTTCTCTCATCATCAGATTAGGGAAATTTTCCATCATTACTTTTTCAACCAGGTTTTCTATCCCTTGCTCTTCTTCATCTCCTTCTGGTATCCCTATTATACAAATATTATTATGTTTCATGTTGTCCTGCATTTCCCTTAATACTTCTTCATTCTTTCTGAACCTCTTTTCCTTTTCTAGCTCTTTCAGGTTGTTTTTTTTCTACTTTGTCCTCCAGCTCGCTGATCCAATCATCTGCTTCCTCAAGCCTGCTTTTGATTCTTTCTATTATGTTTTCAGTTCAGATATTGTATTCTTCATTTCCTCTTGGCCCTTGTTGATAGTTTCTATTTCCTTTTTCATGTTGATATAGTTTGCAGTTTGTTCATTGTTGTTTCCCTGTAGTTTCTGGTAATTCTCTGTGAGCTCATTGAGCTTCCTGATAACCAATGCTTTCAATTCAATATCTGATAGTTGACTTGCCTCTGTTTCATTTATCATTCTTTCTGGGGCTTCCTCCTTTCCTTTAATTTGGGGATTGTTTCTTTGTCTTCCCATTGTTTGTGGGACTCTTCTTGTTAGCCTCAGTTTCTTAAATTGATCTGTTCTGACTCCCTGTGTTTCTGGTATGAACTTCTATGGTAGGAGACCTGTGAGATTCAGTGGTGCAGTCTCCTTAGCTTGCTGGTCTTGAACTGTCATTTATGCTGGCTCTCTGTATGTCTTTGGGTTTTGGTTGTTGTTGGGTCTTTCGTTGATGGGTACTTCCCTCCAGCTGGTTAACTGAGGGTCACTTCATCCACCACGCCTTGTATTCTGTTGTGCAGGTCTGGACCGGTTGTGTTGAAGTTGATTCTTCTTTGTGAACAAAGTTTTGAGGCTTCTCTCTCACTCTTGTTCTGTTGTTTGTTGTGGGTAATTTTTCCACCAATTGGTTATATTTCCTGTTTGGTCCTGGATTGAGGTTAGTGTGGGTTATACTACCTCCTTTACCTTCTTCCATTGTTTTCTGTTGGTGGTTCCTTTGATGTTGGATTTCCTCTTCCAGCAAGTGTACTCATGTTCACCACTCCCAGCTTGCAAGTTCTCTTTAGTAGCAAAGTGAAATTTGTCTCACTGTCTGTTTTTTGGGATGACCCCTGTTTGGGTCTAACTCTGGTCTTTTCACAGCTCCACGTTTTAATGTTTCACCATCCTGTCATTCAATGTCCCGTATAATTCTGATCTCCAATCTTCATATATGCTGGAATACTGTTGGCTGTTTGCTCTGTTCCTTAGAAGATCGCTCGGTGTTTCATCAGTGGGCAGAGGGATGTGGACTCTGTTCCCACCTATCTTGCTGCCATCTTCCTAACTTCTGTCCAACCATTCTCTTCAGGGAGCATCTCTGCTGTCCTGGGCACAGAACCCCAACTGCTGACTACCAGGGACACTGTGGCCATGTGATCTTCTTCCTGACCAGCTCAGCTTCCTATATCTTTCCCTGCCTGGAGCAGGAGGAAAAATAGAGCCCTCAAGGATACTCTTTTCACTTATTATCTTTTGCCTCTCACAATCAGATAGTTCCCTGAAGAGGTTTCTGGTATGTGTTTACACTCCAAATCATTTTCTTTCTCCTTGAACTTTTTTGTCTATTTAGCTTTATTGTCTATTTTAGCATAATTATATCTATATCTATATCTCTCTCTATATATAATTTGCTACTTATTTTACTTGTGAATCATAAAACAAATAAGAATAAAACTGATTATGGTTAATCTTTACTAAGGAGAAGCCCACTTCAAGAAGAAGAAGACCTTAGATTCAGACAAAAGGCCTCAAAACAGAATGGCTCAGAATTCTTTCTCATAAATTCTGTGATATCTCCTGTGGTTCTTACCTTTTCCCAATAAATTAGCTAAGGTTGCTGTCAGTGAAGATGCTGACTAGTCAAGCATTAAGGTATGTTCTAGGGTCCTGAGATTTGGGGACTCTGAAGAAGTCACATAATCTGGTGGTAGTCTCATATATATGTATTATGTATATATATATATGCATACACACACACACACATGCCTATAAAATGAGAAGGGTGTACTAAATGACTCTAAAGATCCTTCTAGGTTTAAAATCCAAGGTTCCTTAACTAGCAGATCTCAGGGCAGGGTTTTGTTGCTTTATTCTTTCTCTCCTTTAAAACATTCATTTTTTAGGTGAAGTTTTGGGGGCAAGTGTTGCAGTTGCCCCAGGAACAGCTTCAAAGGCGGGGAGCAGACAAGTGGAGAGGCAGGCATAAGGCTGAAACCCTTAACATTCTTTCCCGATCCCTTTAGAGCATGTTGACCTTGCTGCCATCCATTTCTCCTTCTGAAGTGCTCTCTCGCCTATGAAATGAAACTTCTTGGTTGTATCTGAGCATTCTGACTGCTTTCTCAAGGACTTGACTTTCTCCTCTTGCCCTTTAAATAAAAAATTCTCCAGAATTTCGTCTTTAGACTTAAATTTTCCACCTTGCGTACTTGTGCAACAAGCTTAGTTCTTTCACATACCTGAGGGCATTAATGAGGTTTAAACTAGGGGGTTGATACAAGGCTCTACCAATTGACTCCCCCGACAATCATCAAGCCCTTAACCCCTGACAGTCTCCTAGAGCCCAGCCTTCCCAGATGTCTTTAGAGTTAGAGAAAGTAATTTTACATCATTTTAAAAATTGGTAATAATTTCTCCAGGATATTAATTTGTAGGAACAAGTATTTTTCTTTTATACATATCAGTGAAAGATGTGAACTTATATATCTTTTTATATTGGGATGGCCAAAAAGTCATTTTAGTTTTTTCCATAAACTAAAAGACACATTTTTCATTTTTACCAATAACTTCATTGATTTGGATATTTTGAGTATGTTGGTTATCTCCCACGTGGTATATAACATTGATTGTTCTCAATTAATGTCTTGGTTTGATCGCTATCAATTTCAACTGGTCTACCCGACTGTGGAGCATCATCCAGCAAGAAATCTCCAGCATGAAACTTCACAAACCACCTTTGACATGTTCGATCAGTCACAGCTACTTCTTCATACATGGCACAAATCTTTTTTTGCATCTCAGTGGCATTTTTACCTTTCTTGAAATAATAAAGCATAAAGTGCTGAAAATGCCTATTTTCTTCCAATTGCAATATTAAAATGGTTACACAAAAATTTATCAATTTTCATCAGTTTTTTAAAATGCATGCTGACGTGACAGTTGTCACAATACAATCTAACAAAATTGTTTCAAATGAAGTTGAAGACAACTAAGTGCTACTAGAGCCATCTTAAGGAAGAAACCAAAAAACTTTTTGGCCAACTCAATAAATCAAATGTTTTATATTTCTTATAGTGTCTTTGATTTTTAAATTAAAAAGACAAATTAAATTATAACATAGTAGCCATCTTAGTAAACTTCTCTAAATCATATTCAGGTTTTTAGAAAACTAAACAAAGAAGCATTTCATGAAAAGAAAGGTCTAAGTCAACAAGAATACTTTTTTTTTACACTTAGAGGGAAAACGTATTAATTATGTCTTTTATTGGCTTTTAAATAAGCCAATGACTATGTCCTGGCCTCTTTGGTTGACCTGCGTTGTCATCTGAAAATCTCCATGTTCAGTAAAAAGAACAATAAGCAGTATGCTTCAATGCAGATGCAATTTAACTTCCATAATTGTTTTTTCATTATTTTATAAACAAATTTGCTTTAAGGAAACATTAAATCATTATTCTAGTTTTAGAAAATATTGCCAACTTTATGCTATCATCCATACATTCCATGACTATTCTAGCATTGGGGTGGTAAGACTATCTTTTGTTTTTTTTTAATAGTACTTCAGTAACAATCAGGAAAAAATATTAATTTCCCCTTTTTCATTTTATCCCCACCTGAGATATTACCTTGTTATTCTACAAACAAGAACTTTAAATGCAAATAAGAAAATCCTACAATAAATTTCAACTGTCAACTTCTACTGAGAAGACCCTTAATAAAACCTTCCTGTCAAGATTTGTGTAACATCTGACAAAAATCACTGGTCTGAACTTGCAAACAAAGTATTAATCAAAGCAGCCCCACTGTGGCTTAATCTCAACGACAGACACTTCTTGGCAACCAAGGTTCTCCTGATGATCATCTAATAAAAAAAATACTGATTTTATTTTAACATCTCTTTGGTTGAGTTTATAGAGAAGAGAGAGGACTTATCCATAACCAAACAGATTTAAGAGGACCTTGAAAATCAAAGGAACATGCACAGCAAGCTGCTTCTAACTCTGAATTATTGTATCAAGTAGCAATAGATAAAATAAATTCAATATCAACTTTTGTAGAGCTGAGAAGTCTCAAAATTTTCTTGGTTGGAAAATATATTAAAATGACAGCGTTGAAAAAGTCCAGCATGCTGGAACCTGACTTCCCCACCACGTGAAGGTGTGGGTATTAATTTGGTTAATTTCTAATGATCATCCGTAATAACTTACAAAAGAATTTGAATAACGAAACAATGTAAAAAGAAATTTGGTTCCAAAAATAAGCCTTTCTAAGACAGAAAATGTCTTAAAAACCTGCAGTATTTAGAGGCTTAATTAGTGTACTGGGTCATTATGACATCTAGCTCGTTTCATTACCTTCCTAATGTATTATTAGTTGGCAGTTAAATACTGTCTGCTGGGACCTGAGAGTTTTTCTTCTTGTCTTTCTGGTCATACTTATTGCCTAGGCCGACAGCTTACCTGTAGTGAGGAAGAAATGGAACACCAATTAGAAAGCTTTCAGCCCAGCACCCATGGAAAAGCCAAAAGCTGATAAAGGTCAGGGTGAAATTTGAATGACAGGGCTAAAGTCTTTTACTCATAATTTTGTGTTTGCAATAGAATTCAGAGCAATTCACAGCCTTAAAGTCCTTAAGTGAGAACAGCAATTAATTGTAATGAATAATCTGACAAATCTGGTTGACATATGGCTGCTAATGCCCTCCTTTCTAGTGGGAGCAGTGGAGGGATTAGATTAACTCAAATGAAATCTGGGACCGCCATGCCATCTGCATGTTCAGTAGAAAACGGTACACGTTAAATGGTGAGTGGGTAGATAGCTGTCTTGTACTCTTCTCTCTCTGAGCCCTTGGCAGATCTGGGAATACCAGTTTTATTACTGCACCAGCTGCCTGTCAATAGATTAATACGGAAAGGAACAGAGTACAACCTAGAAAGCTAATATACCAAGAAGCTGTTAAAAATTAACTAGATACAATTAACATGGATTTCTAAATTTCTCTGTTTATACAATGCATATTTATATTTTAATTTTTGGTTCAGCCTGTTGAATATTTACTAACTAAACAATTTAATTTCCATCTGCACTATTTATTTACATGCCCTATGTGGAGATACAAGTGGCAGGTAGAGACTGAATTTACCGTATTCTTGGAAGTGAATAAAATTAACTTTCACTTTTCCATTATGCCGAGGGTCAGGTAGAGAACGATTAAGTGAAATTCAAAGACAATCCGGAAACCTCATTTAGAAAGTTCTCCTTCCTGCCCTCAAATTCTGCCTCGCCCCACCTTTTTTAACTCCAAAGTTGACAAGCAGTGAATTGGAGTTCATTACTCTTTCCCTTGGTTGGTTGGCCCCTGTGCTTTCTCTGAGGAAGGAGGTGATCATCACAGTGGTGGCTAAAAAGCAAGGAAGAGCTCACAAACATCGTGACTGATTTCTGCTGAATCCAGCGTTGGCCATTTCTGTTAGGAGAGAAAGACAACGCACACATTTCTTCCCACCAGCTCTTAAAGTGTCCATCAACAAGTCAAATTCCTTCTTGATCTTGCTGCCTTGCTGAGTGGAGTTTACTTTTTATTTTACTTGAATACCTTGTATTAAACTCCTGGGCTACACTGTTATTTGAACAAACAATCCATATACAGACCTTCCCTTTGGGGTGTGAGTTAAATCCCTGCCCAACTTGCTCACTTCCACTTAGGCCCTGGTTGCCACTGCCAGTTATTAGTCACTGGAGAATATAGCTCCTGAAATCTCATTCCACCCCTTTCTCTTTATAGGCTTTTCACTTGATCAAATTAAATCCATACAAACCTTGTGTGCTAGAAAAGAAAACAAACGAAAATTCCCCAATCTCTTGTCAGTTTCTTAGAGGCTTCCATGGGGCACAACACACTCTCCGATTCAGGCCCTTTCTCCTTCTTTTCAGAACTGCCAATGCACCCCTGGCTTTCCAGGATGGTAGAACTGGAGGAGCACAAGCCCATTAGCTGGTTCACTCTCAATCTACCAACAAGTCAGCACTACTCAACAACACTCAGATTTGCATACAGTAGCTTTGTCCAAAATGAGCATTTCAAATGAAGGATGAAACACAACTCATCTTCTTGCAGGCAATTACCGAGAAAAGCCAGAACACTGAGAGACAAAATTACCGCTCTAGGAACATTAGTCTTGATGGCCAGTTTTAAATCCATTCTTCTCAGTGGTTTATTATGGAGGCAGTGGAATAGCACTAGAAAAATCATGGCCTTGTTTTGGGAAAGTTTAATCTTGACCCAATTCTGTATGGTCTCAGGTAAGAGACCTCAGGTCTTAAGGGTAAGACCCTTAATCTCTCTGAGCTTTAGTTTCCTCTTCTATATAGTGAATTGGTTCAACTATGTGATATTAGTGCAGGAGTATTTTCTACTCCTTCTTAATGTGAAGTGGGTAGAGATAAGTTGCCTACAATTTAAATGGGGATGGCATTTCTCCTTTTCCTAAGCAGTTAAATTACCATCTCTAATTCATTTTAACATTTTATAAATCTTAACTGTGCTCAAAATGCCATATCTAGTAATGATATATACTAAAAATCAGCCTGAGATCCTAGTAACTTGTTTGTGGTAATTAAAATGTATCTATACTTGTAGGATTGTAAAGGAATCTAACCTCAAGGAGTTTTTTGTTTTTTTTTACCTGCCTCCAAGCAAATGGTACTTAGCAAAGCAGAAAGAAGTGATGCTACTTCAAAGGCTATTAAAGCCAGAAGATTCAAATAGCTTTATTGGTAGAACCACCCAACGTTTTAAGAGCATCCTTAATATAAATTTTTTATATCCTAAATGTAAGATGAGCCCCTCATTTTTTTGCCCACAAGATTAATAAAGGTGTTGATGTTTATGATAGCTGAACTGTTTATTAAAGTTTTACTGTAGACACATATAGTATTTCTAACAACCAGGATTTAGAGTACCGTACAAATTTTTTATTCTGTGATCATTTTGAATATTTTTAAGCAGCTGTTACTAGTTGCTGATTGAAAGTTCAACTCATACCCAACTATAAAATAAAATATTTAGATTAAGCCTAAAATCTCTGTACTTTTCAGCAAGAATAATTTTGGTATAGAATTTGAAATATATGGACACTTCATGAATAATGTTCAGGGGTAATGACCAAAACATTTAATCGGGCCTGGGTATGAAACAATGAAAATGGACAGCATCTGGAAAAAACTGGTATGGCCGTAGAGATGTCTACTAGCTGAATATTAGTAATATTTAATGTAAGGATTGCGGTTGTTCAGACTAGTGGCTACATTTATGGCTTCAATACTCAGATTTTGAACTTTGGGCAGAGCAGTGGTTCTCAAAACTGTGGTTTAGCATCAGCAGCCTCAGCAATACCTGGGAAGCTCTGAGAAAGGTGAACTCTCAGGCTTTACCCACTGGGTTGTGGGGTCTACCCACTGAATCAGAAATTCTGTGTGTGGGGGCCAGCCATCAGTGTTTTAAAAAGCCCTTCAGATGATTCAAATGCATGCCTAAATGTGAGAACCACTGCTTTAGACGGTAAGTTTTTGGTTACCTGCTTCAATACAGAACAGCTCTCATTAACAGAGCATTCTCTTGAATTAGAAAAAGAAGGAACAAAAGAAAGAGGGATGAATGAATCAATGAGAGGATAAGGGAAAGAAAACTTGACCCTCATAGGATGCTGTGATGCTGCAGACAGTTGCATTAAAAGGGTATTCATTGACAGGACAGTCACCATTTACCCAACGTAGTTTAAAATTCACCTGTCAAGAAGGTCAGCAAATGGTTTTTAAGTTCCTTTTCAGGTCTTTATTTATTGTATTTTTTTTCTCACATAAATCCATGCTAGGGTTTTATTTTTATTTTTCTCTTGTAAGTTATTGTAGTGATCAGCCGGTCACCACCTTCTGTGTAAGGACGCTTAAAAAATTTGACCCTTGCCCTGATCGAGTGGCTAATTCGGTTGGAGTGTCATCCAGTACACCAAAATGTTGAGGGTTTGATTCCGGTTCAGGGTGTGTACTGGAGGCAACTGACCGAAGTTTCTCTCTGCTTTCTCTCTCTCACCCTTCCTCTGTCTCTAAAATCAATAAACATATCCTCGGTTGAGGATTAAAAAAAAGAAAAAAACATTTCAACCCATACCCACTTCCTAAATGCTCATCAGTTGTTCAGCTTGGGCAAGAACTGTCCTCATCTCTGCCAGACTTAGGCGCTCTTCCCGCCCTCTAGTCTTTTTGCATGCCCAGGAGCGATTTCTTTCACCACACTTGGAGAGAAGTTTCCCAAACATTCTGCCCGTGTTTTCAGAAGAAATCTCTGGGATTTGTCATTTAATTGTTCATCTGACTTTCAGAGTCTACAAAAATAAAATTGAATTACTAAAACAGGAAGCCATGATTGTATATCTCCCCTTAGTCCTCCTAGAGAGTCTGGCCTTGAAAAGATACTCAATAATTCTTTACTAAATTGAGTAAAAGGTGAAAGATTTCTACAATCGGAAGAGAAACCAGAGTATAATTCTTTACTAAATTGAGTTGAATCATTTAGCCTGAACAACCTCTCCTCACTGGTCATTTCCCCATCTCTCTGTAGCTACAGTGACCTTTATTTGAAGGAAGGGTTGCCTGTGTATAATACAGTTTTATCTGTATAGGATTCATATACACAGGATCAAGTGGATTTAGGAAAGTCTCCTAAACTGATGATAGTAGACTGTGATCAAACTCTTATTAACTACAACTCCCTGAAACTCTTTAATAATCTTGTATAGCTTTTCCCTAGTTTAGGCTATGGAAATATGTCCAACAAGCTTTATTTGATTAGACACAGTTTGGATACTTTTTCAAGGTGTTAAAATGATACCCCTCTCATTTTGTGTTATTTGCCAAGGAAATCAGCCCACTTACTCTTCTATGCCTAGCACACTAATAACGAGGCTAAAGTAGTTAAATTACCCACTGCTTGGGCACGGCCTGCCATGGCATTTCAGCATTGCCCTGAGAGTTGTGGAATCAGGTCACATTATTGAAGGCAATTTTGTGTACTGTGATCAAGCGCACTAGATTTGTGCACATTACTTTGTGTACCAAGTTTGTTCACAACATCACTGGAGACAGTTCAGTTCAGTCTGCTATCAGTTGCTCTTCATGGCATTATATAGCTCTCCTGTAGGTTTAATAGTCTTTTTAAATCTCTGGCTGTGCGTCTGATAGAAATTTAGAGAGGTCCCCTGTTTCTCTATGCACTAAGATACAGAGTTCTTTCTCAATGTCAGGGACTCTCAACAGATGAATATTCAAAGATAAGATTTTATGTGAAACTTCTGTTTTTCAGCAGTGCTGGATAAAAGCCAGTAGACTCTATTTTTAATGTACCAGCTTATTTTAATAGTTTGCTACCTTTGAGTTTCCTGTCCTAATTTTTTTTAGTTACTGTATTTGTAAAGATGAAAGAGAAAGGAGATTTTTAGTCTTTTTTTTTGGTCTGTCTATTATCAATCATTTTTACTCATTTAATGAAGGAGTCATATTTTATTTTTTTCTGTTCACCTCTTAAAAACTCCAACTTCACTTGGCCCTGCCATAAAGTCCTAGAAAAAGTATAGGAGAGTTTGAAAGGCTAGCAGTTTCTACAACCTTCTAGTACATTTCAATTCTGCAGCACAGGGAATACTGACAGTATAATAGAGACTTTAAAAACAAAGAGAAAGCTAACTATGAATGCTGTAGGAAATTTTAATCTCACTAAACTCAGCAGGTGTAAGGAAGCATTCTCTTGCATATTAGGTGTATCAAGTCATTATAAAATTGAAGAATTTAATATGCTTTAATAATACTTTGAGCCTGCATCAGATTTTTAATATTATTTAAAAATGCATTTTTTTTAAAATAAAATACTGTTTCAGAAGTTTGTGTTCCTTATAGACAACTGCATATTTAAGCAATATACTTTAGACTGAATAAGGTTTATTAAAAGCATCTGAGTGCAACTTATAAAGTTATTTTTTGGGGGGATGGTTATAACACATTTACCAGATCAAAGAATCACATCCTTTTTTTAAAAGAACTGTCACCTGTGTTAAGAATTATGCTTAGTTTAAAAAATGCAAACATTACTCCTACTTCTAAATTTATTTTCTTAATGAAGCCACTACATAAATTTAGCACTTTTTAAAAATTAATTGCTCACACTGAAAAGGGCTAAATTCAGAATAACTCTCTGTTTCAAAGACCTAATTGCCAAGGACCTAGCCTTAATATTAACTAGGATAATTATTATGCAAAGCATACCCACCCAGAATGTTTGCATAGCTATCACAAGCGCTTTCATAAATGATGCTTTAATTAGTCTTAATTAGAATTTGTTTAAGTCAGCAGGGAATGCAGGGCCCGTGAAATGATGTATGTAATAAGCATCAGGCTCACTTTTTACTTGGGGAATAGAGCTGACAAAATCACATCACGTTAAATTGATTCAGTCAGAATTAAAATTCTTATGGTATTAATTAAATGGGGGATCTCATTAGCAGGCTGCCTGGTGACGGAATGACTCTTTGGCGACCAGATGTGAGGAAAGAAGCATTGAAGGAGAGTACCATTAGACCAAAAAGTCATCCTATTCTTACATATAGTCCCGATGATATTCAGCTTGGTTCTCGGGTTGTCCAACTATATATAATATTAAGATACCAGGAATTCAGAACAATTTTTTTTGTCATTTGGCTTCTTCAAGCTTCTGCAAATCAGTAAAAAAATTCTGAATATTCAGAAACATCATTTTTATTTGACAAAACAACTAAGTAAACTTGAGAATCCATAAATAATTATAATGAATTTTTTTTTTATAATTTAAATACATGTTTTCCTTAATGGGCATGACAGTCATTGAGAAATTTTATCTAAGATTCTTTCTTCATTTCTTATCTACATATATCATTGTCATTGACTCAATGACAACACTAAAAATGTAATTTCTATTTAGTCAAATAAATAATAGGGTATCGATTAATGCATTCACAAAGCCACTGGTGATTTTTCTTCTTCCTGTTGTATGGTAAGGAAAAGGCACATTTTAATATTTATAAAACAGTTCTAAGTTTGCAAGTCTAGTCATGGATGGATGATATTTACTTCCAATTAGCATATGTTTTGTGAATGGCAAGGGGCATACGCTGTGGCTGTGTACATTTTTGGTCAATATTAACAATTTAAGGCTTTGGCTTCATTCCTTCTAGCATTTGCAAAAATGAATATTTTTCTTACAAATGCTGAATGATTAGAAAAATACTGAGGCTAAACCTTCCTATTAAAAGACATGGAGTTAGACAGGTGATATTTAACTATAGAGGAAATGAGTGTTAATTATTATCCACAGGAAAACATGAGGTTTTTTGATACACAGCCAAATCTTTAAAAAAATCATAAAGTAAATTTAATAGTTGGTAGGACTTATAAATTGTACCCACTCACAATTTGTCATAAGTAAATAAATTAGCAAATAAAATAAATAAAAATGCAATATCTACTGTTGGCTACTATCTAGTTGAGAAAATGGCTTTAGATTTCCTATTATTTAAAAACTGGGTAGATTTCTTCTATAATTGAATGGTAAAAAATATCACTAGAAATATCAAGGTGAGCGTAGATTAGGGGTAAACTATTTCAAAAGTAGAGATACATCCTTGTTCCCAAATAGAATGGTTTCAGTCTCAAACACATTTCCTCTCTTCAGTAATTTTTATTTTTGTGGAAATAATTTTATGTTGTATCATTTTCTGTTCACTTAGACTGTTTCCCCCCATATGAGGTATCAGCATTTAAGGGCACAATATAGATTGTTTAAGAAAAAAACAGCCCAAGACTGTCTTACTCTGAAATGTTTCATTTGTTTTATATTTTGACTACACATCTCACCCTTTTCTGACAGGTTGTTGAGAGTTTAAGACATAACAATGACCAGACATTCAAGGCCTGAGAACCTTTGAAACAGTCAAAACACATGAAGCCAATGCCTTTTCAGCAGAGTGCAGCAAATGAAAATACACTTCTGCAGCCATCCACTTTTTAAAATTTATTCTGGAATTGGTTTAACACGGACAAAAATTGATCTAACATTGGGCCATTTCCTTGACAACATAAAGAAAGAAAATGCAAGTTTATTCTGAGTTGATCCTTTCTGCAAAGATGCTGTTTTGCAGAATAAACATTATGGAGTGTAGCTCCTCTTTAACGTTTCCAAACACAAAGTCAAGTGGCTTGTTCTTCAGTGGCGTTACATGGCGTATGCCAGATAAGCCAACTACTGCACTGGTGACAGGGTACTTTACATTCCAGTAACGGAGTGAACATGCGTATTAAAATAATCTGCAAATGGTCAGCCTTGGAAGGACTCCCGTGTTGAATCCTAAGAATTATGAGATCTGCTTACTTTAAATGTTCTTTTACACACTTATTTTGGGCTTTAAAATATTTTAGATGTTCAAAACAATAATTCTAGTTTGGTGCCATAATCAATCATGATTGGAAAAAATAAATCCCAGCACATCCTGTTTAGGAAACTGGTTTTCTCATGGCTATTTTTCTTGTTGGGGCGGGGCGGGGGGAGAATACCCAAATCGTATTTATTTTATAACTGTGCCTGGAGCCAATTCCTGTGTTCCTGGCCTTTAGCAATAGGCAAACCTCTACTGAGGCATTTTGGAGCCTAAAGAAATATAGCAAAAAGGTTACATAAACATTCAGAAAAATAAATTAATTACTCCAAGCCTTCTAAACAGGGACAGAAGAGGGACAGGCTATGTGGAATGGAATGGTTTTGATTTAGGTAAGGCCTGCTGTCCAATATTCAATTCCATTTGTAAAATTAATAGCTCCTCAAGGAATTGAATGAATTTAAACTTAGAAGCATCTCCTTGCTACCACATGAGGATATGGTGAAGGACATGGGATTTTAAATCAGAGGGGCATATATCTGCATACTAGCTCTTCCACACACCAGCTTTGCGACATTTGGGAGGTCATGAAAACTCTATCTAAGTTACATGAAGAATGAATGTTCATTCAGTGTAGGGTTACACTGTACGTCACGACGGCAGGAACTAGATTGTCTAGCTTTGCCAGAGCCCAAAATATAATGTGGGACATAAACTTTTGTTGAATGAATAAAAGAATAAATCAAATTACCTTCCTTATGTAGTGATGAAACTCTACATTTAGCAGCTGTCAGATCATTTCCAGATAGCAGTGTGTAATGAAGGAAGACAAAGGAGGAAGGCAGGCACTCAACAGGAAATACTGTTTTGCAGCAATGGGTGAACCAACAAAGGATAGCAAGAGTGGATTCATTAAACCTGGACAGAAGTGTTAGGTACTACATAATTTTGTCTAACTTACACTTAGGAGCAGCATCAGAACTGTTATAACAGGGGAAAAGAATGAAAAAATTAAAATATTGACAAATTTGTCTTGTTTGTGACAAATTGGGAACCTTGAATTCATGCCAATGTTCTCTTAAAAGTTTTCTTTGATATAAATGTAATCTTTCAAGATGGCATAGCTGAATTGCACAGTAAATGCAATGACAAGACCAAATAGAAATCAGACGTCATGATTTTTAGAAATCTGGGAGGGAAAGAAAAATCATACATGCATGTTTTTTGAAATTATGGCAAATAAGAATGAGAAGGGGTATTAATGCTTAATCAGAAATCTTGATACTGTCTATGTGACTTTAGGTTAAATCTCTTATTTGCCACCACATCCACGATTGTTAAGTAATCAGAAACAATCATTGATCTCCTATGGATGTTATAAGAGTAATATGGTAATACTTTAAATAGCAGATATATTCTTAGGATAAGAGCCAAATATGAAGTCCAGGAAGACAAGGAATCTCTACAGGAGCCTTAACACATTTCATTACTGTTTATCAGGAGAGGCAGTTTTTTATTTCCTGTTACCACAGATCCTCCAGCTGCTATACCCTGTGTTTATAACATCCCAGTCAAAAGTCTTAGGTACGTTGAATTACTTATTTCTGTTCTATCTCCCAAACTGTTTCTTTAACATATAATTCTTTGATAGAGTTTTATACGTACAGCATCTTTGTATAATCTGGGATATTTATTCAGAAGGTGGATTGTAATAAATAGTGACTGAATTTTTGATGTTGCTGATAGCTTTCAAGCATCATTTCTCCCTTTTTCCCTCCTACCTCACATCGAGGTAAACTATAAAGAAAAAGCCCTCACATTTTCTCCATTGCCACTGGTGGAAAGTTCAAACCACGTCAGACCCAACCAGTGAATGTGGGACCCCCACCTCAGCCTTACTCTTTAACCGCCTTTAATAAAACCCCAGGGCCGACTCCTTTCCCAGCTCTGAAGTCATTTTCAGACCAATTACATATGTGTCCTTGCTGCAGTCAGAGCTCTGTTCACGCTAAAAAATGGAGGATAAGGATCTGTTTGTTTGTTTGTTTCAACACAGTGTGCTTTTCATCTGTGATTTCTTTTAGACCCTGGATGCCCTGTGGACCAACAGCTCTGTAATACACCAAAAAGAACTAGATATTGATATGATTAAGAATATCAACAGCAGGGACAGAGTTTAGAAAGGAAACTTGAAGGGCTATCAAGTCCCATTTCTTTAGGGCACAAGTTGATCTCCAGCTGGGATCAGAAATTTTCCCTAGTGGTATAGTACTGCCTAATTAGCTGCATTAAGGAAGACTCAGCCTTTCTCTGAGAGCTGGCCTCAGTTGGAAACAGGAAACTCACCTACTTCACTGGTAAGGCTGTAACACTTAATTAATTAATGGTTGCAGCATATTTATGAACTTGGGATAAAAGGGCTATAGGAGTGAAAGTATTACTATCTTCCTTCTTATTGCTACTGAGAAACATGAGTCACTTTGGCAAGTTAGTAAATCCTAATTGAAATACATTTTGGCTCAAAGATTAATGGATTATAAATACCTTCAGAATTTTTCCCCTCTTCATTAATTCTAAAAACTTGGGTCAGTTTTCAAAAATATGACTTATTTTTACTATGGTATTTGATGCTTGTGGAATAAAGCTTGAAGGTACAATTACATGCTCTTATAGCAAACACTATTATTTGCTATTAACAGTAGACAAGAGGAAGATAGAATCTTAATTCAGTAATAAAAATTCTCATTGTCCATACAGATAAGGGCTCAATGTAATGATGATATTTCTGAATGAAATTAAGAGACAGCTCTAACTGAAATTTAACTCAGAACACCTCTCTCTTGGTTTTCTATGAAGTAGGTGTAAGGGACAGGAGCGAACAGCTCGTATGAACTACTGAAGAAAGAAAACTAAGCAGAGACAGATTCAACCCAAGCTCTGAATTCATAACAGGCTGGATGAGAAATCAAGTCATAGGAGGGAGACTGAAGGGAGAAATGAGGCAGTAGTTTGGCACGTGGAAGTACCAGCAGGATGGAGATAAGAAATCTAAATAGAATGGTGCATATGCTTTGAAAAGACGGAGTGCCTATGTGGTCTTTCTCATTTCACAATGATCTTAAAAAGAGGAAAAAATATTAAAGTTTTTCTCCTTTAAAATTTTTACCTAAATGTCCTGACTCAGCTCTATGAATGAATCCCCAAGTGCCAAATCCTCTATAGCTGCACCATAAACACAGAAAGCGAATTTTGTTTTCTGCTCACATCTCTGCCTTCTCTCAGGAATACGGCATGGAAACTATATCTACACTGAGCTGCTTCCCTGGGCCTTAGACTTCCTAATACTAGAAAGGGACTTCACTGGCAGGGAGGTGCCAAATGCATTGGTCTACAGTACAAAACACAATTGAGAAAACCTCAACAGAAGAAGGTTTTAGAGAAAACGACAGGTACGAAAAGAATACCATTTTTTAAAGTGCCAAAAGCAATTACCACTTGCACTTTGACCTTCTCAATTTTTGTAAATAATAGTAGGAAGGAAACGCCTGATCAAAAGCTTTGCAGAAAGAAGACTGGGTCAGGTAAGGAGTTCAGCCGGCGGATAACCAACTCTCAAGCTGATTTCTGGGTATCAGGGAACAGGGTCTGCCTTCAGAAGATGATTTCATCTGCTTAAGACCTCTTAGCAGTTATGCAGGGTAGTTAAATCTTTTGCAAGACAATGGCGTTACTTTTAAAAAGAAAGATTTCTTGCTCTCTTTTGCATTTCTTACCTTCTACCTTCACCAAAAAATGAAAAAGATGATGTTATAACCTGGCATGTCCAGCCCAAACCCTCCTTGAAGCATATAGAAAAAGTTCTCAGCACAGAGTCCCTATTATCAAGCTAATACTGACCCCTTAAAGCACTATCCATGTTTCCTCCGTGGTTATGACTTAGAATCCTTGCCTATTTATGTTTGCACTTGTCTTAGTCTCTGTGTTTGTCTACATATTGTTCATTATGAAAAGAGTATAAAACATTTATATATGTAACATATTATGTATTTATGAGAATATCATGGATATGCATACACATATGTCTCTTTGGCCCAGTTAAAATTCAGGAAATGGTTCCCACATCTTGAACAAAGTATGTATGTTGGAGGTCATTTTTGAAATTTAGCATTGAGCAGACTTTGTATAGTGAGAATTTTCTATGTTTGGAAAAGAGAGCAAGAAAATACAGTGAAATAACCAACCAACCTACAATCCCATGGGTAATCCCATGAAATCCTCTTAGACTAGCTGGTTAACCTGACCCTCATATTTACCATTTAAAAATATTTGTGACTATACCAGCTAATGCTTTATCAGCATTCAGTTTTATTGCCAAAACATGAAGACATAACCCCCAAATTCAGACGGCATAAGGAAGAAGATGAAAAGTAGTGTAGGCTTGTTAGGGCCTCTATTTAACTCACTTTCTCGTCTGTGGTTCAAACTTATTGAAAACCTTTACACTGGGTTAATGTCATCAGCATCTGAGAACTCAGTGACCTCATATGCCATAGGTTTTGATGGGGAATGGGGCTGGACTACAATAAGGTATCTCCAGTGATGGTTGAAGTGAAAACAGGAAGCTGAAACATCTGAAGGAAGACAAACAAAGGTACAGGGACTATGAAATTAAAAGAAAGAAAAAGTTGGAGGATTAGGACACTAATCACTGGATGGTGACTATTGAGAAAACACTCCCTGATTATTTTTTGGTTATTGAACCCAGCTCTACAAATAAGAATCAAGTAAATAAAGATAACGTCCTTAGGAACACTACGAGACCCACAGCCATCAATCTATGAATTAATTATCACATATTCATGAAGGAAAGACACAGCACTTACCTGCAGGGATATTATAACCTAGTTAGTAAAAGAAGACATACACATGAATAAAGTTCCCTGAAGTTTTCATATTAGCTTATACTATAACCCATGCATAAATTTCATTAACTCACCCACCCTATATCAGGGCATAATCTCAACCATCTCTCCCACACATGAAAGTTGCAAGAGAGTTGTTCAAATGTGCTCATGAATTGTCCATTCATGTTTTCTGCTCCAGCTCCTCATTGATACCTGTAAGACTCTAGAAAAATATTCTCACCTCTTCAGTGGCTGCCAGAGCCATCCCTGAGATGATTTAATTTTGTATGCTACATCTCATTTTCTTGGAGTGCAAGGGATGCAGTGGTTTGCAGAATAGTTGACGGGAAGATATGCTCCCTCATTTGTGTAACGTGTCACATCAGCCCTAAAAGTGGCACTACATGAATCCTAAGTATCATAAAACCTCTCTTGAAAAAGATCACCTTAACTTCTTATATTTAAGTCTTTTATCCACCTTGAATTTATTTTTGTGTATGGTGTAAGTTGGTGCTCAAGTTTCATTTTTTTGCACAAGAAAAACATAACCAGAGACATTGAAATTAAGAACAATCTAACAATAGCCAGGGGGAGGGGGGAGGAGACTATGGAAAGAAGGGTTTTCAGGAAACACTATAGAGGACACATGGACAGAACCAAGGGGGAGGAGGGAGGCTGGGGAGGGAGGTGGGGTTGGAGGGGGTGGGGGGAGAGGAGAGGAGAGGATGCAGACAACTATAATTGAACAACAATAAAGTAATTAAAAAAGAAAAAAACATTAAAAAAAAAGATCACCTTAAACTTCTAGTTACCACCGCTGTAAAGGTAAGGGGAATTCTGGGATCACATGAGAGCAAACTCAATGTCATTGCCTTTATGGTTCATGGTTTTTACATATTTCTGGGTCCCAGGTGCCAGGCACATTCCTTACTTTTTTTTTTTTTTTGGACCCAAAATAAAACTCTCATGCATATCAATTCATGCAAAAGTAAATATTGCCCAAGTGGGTGGGAGTGTGTCTCAACCTTTAATCTTCCCATGCTGTGCTTGGGAGCAGCTATGCCCTGAGCTATTATGACACAATAAAGGAATTCAGAGGGTGGAACTCTCTAGCCTGGAGTGGTCAAACCAGGAAAGAAATAACAAGTGGCACTTGATCTTTGTTGTAAGAATAATTAGAGTTCTTTAGGAGGGAAAGAAAGGGGAGATCAATGTGGCTTTCTGAATGAAGGAATGGTGTGTCATCCGTATCTCTGCTTCCAGACCCGGGCACTCATTTTCTCAGCTTCCAGGAGCTTGGGCCACTGAAATTCATTGCAGAGACCTTGTCCAAAATCTGCACTCATCTCAAAGAACCTGTGTCATCCAAGGTTGTAGAGCTTTTCAAGGGGCAACTCATACCTAACAATGGGATAAGACAAAGGTACATAGACCAGTCTCCTCAACCAAACATGAGACAATTCTGCAGGCCAATTCAGCTTCAGAGCCTCCCCGTGCTTTTGGCTGAGGTCTCCATAAAACAACATCATCATTTAACTCCTTGCTCTGCCTAATCCTGCTTTCATCACTTCCTTCAGGTGTTCCCCAGAGCACTCTCCATTAAACTTCCTGCATGCAAATCTCAGTCTTAGAGTCTGTGTCACAGAAACCCACCTAAGAAAGGTGATAAATAAAATAAGATTTTTTTTAGGGAACAGTGAATTTACAGGCTGGCCAGAGTGGAAGTTTAATTGAGTGTGGTTGTTTGGGATATAAAGCTTAAAATGTAGGTTAGTGTGTAGGCCCTTGAATTCAAGTTACAGCGTTAAGCCTTTATCTAACAGACCAAGATCAGCAAATATGTGGCCCATGAGCTCACAGCACATTCTCCATCCTACTCCTGGAGTGGATTTTATCAATCAGTAACTGCTTGCTTCCCCAGGGAATCCCAGCCTGACTGTAGAATCCTTCTCTAGGCTGAGAATCAGCCTGATTCATATATTATGAAACCTAAACTCTTCCCAGCCACAGATTTTTAGGAGCAACATAATATCATTCTAATTTCTAATAAGGACTCCTAATTTCTAATAAAGACTCCTTAAACATTGAGCCTAGAGCCATACTTGTTCATTAAGAGTACTTATCTAATAGTCATTTGTTATACAAACTCGAGTACCTCTTTGAGGTGGAAACTATAGGGATAAAGAACAAAAGAATGCCTCTAAGTACTGAACACAGGGTGGGGCAAAGTAGGTTTACAATGGTGAGTATGCAAAACACAGAGTTTATTCTTGTCTTATTATTTATTAATTACTGTATTATTTTCCATACCTACAACTGTTAACCTACTTTTGCTCCACCTGTATATGTTCACCATTAGGGATAGAAATTTTTTCTTTCCTTTTCTTTCCTTTTTTTAGAGAGAGAGGGGAAGAGAGGGGAAGAGACGGATAGGCACCTTTTCTTTTTAAGGCTAACATTTTGTAACCTAATCAGACAGGATATATATCTAAGATGAATAAATAAAATAATTTTTAAAATGTACCAAATAATGATAAATGGTTACACATAAAATTTCACATTTTCGATGTTGATTCTTCTTAATATCTCTGACATTTTTGCATTATGAAAGTCTGTGCAGTCTTAACAAACATGTCTTCAGGATGGTGAGGGACGGTACCTTGACTCACAGTATCACGTGTCACTTGAGTAGGGTGACACCTCCAGTCCACCCAGGGCAACTCCAAAGTGTAGTGTGTTCCACTTCACTAATATTAATAGTTAATTGTTCCCCTTTTCAGACTTGAACAGATACTTCTCCAAGGAGGACATACAGAGGGCCAAGAGACATATGAAAAGATGCTCAGCATCACCAGCCACCAGAGAGATGCAAATTAAAACCACAATGATATATCACTTCACACTGGTGAGAATGGCTATCATAAACAAATCAACAAATAACAAATGTTGGAGAGGATGTGGAGAAAAGGGAACCCTAGTGCACTGTTGGTGGGAATGCAGACTGGTGAAGCCGCTGCAGAAAATACTATGGAATTTCCTCAGAAAACTAAAAATGGAACTGCCTTTTGACCTGGCAATTCCACTACTGAGATTATACTCTAAGAACCTTGAAACACTAATTCAAAAGAACCTAGCACCCCAATGTTCATAGCAGCACAATTTACAATAGCCAAGTGCAGGAAGCAACCTAGGTGCCCATCAGTAAATGAATGGATCAAAAAACTTTGGTACATTTACATGATGAAATATAACGCAGCAGAAAGAAAGAAGGAGCTCCTACCCTTTGCGGCAACATGGATGGAACTGGAGAGCATTATGCTAAGTGAAGTAAGCCAGGCGGTGAGGGACAAATACCATACGACCTCAACTTTAACTGGAACCTACTCAACAGAACAAGCAAGCAAAATACAACCAGAGCCATGGAAATAAAGAACAACCTAACAGTAACCAGAGGGGAGGTGCGAGGGGATAATGGGGCGAAGAGGGAGAAAGGGTTTTCAGAAACATCTGTAAAGGACACATGGACAAAACCAAAAGGGGGGAGGATCGAGGGTGGGAGGTAGAGATACCTGGGGTGGGGGAAGTGGTGGGGGGAAAATGGAGACAACTGTACTTGAATAACAATTAAAAAAAAAACCAAAAACATAATAATTAATTGTTCTTGTTTTCAATCCCAAAGGAGAGTCACTCTATCTTGAAATAAATTTGTATTAACATTTGTGGTATAAGTTGGATTTCAACCAAAGAAATGAAGCCAAAATATTTACAATTGTATTCATCTTACTCCATTGTGAAACTGTAGCTGGAGGAGAAAGTGGTAAAAGGGTCTGCAACATCAGTTTGCTCAAAATATCTGTTGTGATTTTACCTCTATTGTTTCATATTATACACGTGGGCTGAAATGCAGAAGAAATCCCACGCAGGCTATCAAGGAAAACCACTATTTTAAAACAAACTTAGAAAGAATGTTTTTCCTTATCAGAGAAGGTCAAAAAGGTGTGTGTGTGTGAGTGTCTGAGAAGAGAGAGAGAGAGAGAGGGAGACAGTCTTTGAGATGTTTGCATGGATCCTCGTCACGTCAGTTGACAAGAAGAGACCAGCAGCATACCCATTGAATGCTGAGCAACTTTTTAGGTCACAATTTCATATAGGACTTTATTTTTATTTTATATTGTTTGGGGTTCCACGATTTCCTACAACATTGAACACTTTGGTTTTTCAAATGTAGGTGTTATTAATGCCTCATTTATTTTAATCATAACCAATAAGCTAAAAGTGAATCCAAACATAGGTGCAAAGAGATAGTATTAGATTTGTACACTAAAAAGCTTCGACTTTGCATTTTTATATGCACCATTTTGATAAATATGGTGACTCAGTTTCAGGTTTTAACAAAGGAGAACAAATAATGATGCTGCAGTTAAGTCTACTACTGGCAAACTTAATTTACAGCAACCACATTGTCACTAAACAACTGAAAACACACGGCATTGTGAGGAGTCACAGGACCCAGTACACCGAGTGGGCCCTGAAGGCCTCCTTGTATGACAGAATCAAACAGTAAATGCCATCAGTGATCCTGAAGAAGAGGATCAAAGAAAGACTCAATTAGCTCTACTCTACTAAAGACAAAGATTTTAAGATATTATTGAAAAGTCTAAACAAACTTTTTAAGAAAAGTAATTTAGTGCTCAAAGCCACAGATACTTAGCATCTAGAAAACTCACTAAAATAGAAAGATATTTAAGAATTCTAAATAGCAGAGGCAACATTATCTGGAAATAAATACTAAAATCAAAGACAAACACATGCATGGTCCACATCTCTGCACTTAACCAATAGCACAGATAACAGAATTAGTGAGTTGTGCATGTGCACACAGGCACGCACCCCCCACAAATGTAGAAGTGCTAGTCCGAGAAGAAATTGCATGCTTGCTTCTGAATTTGTTTTCAGGAGTGCTCGCTGCATCTCAATGTTTGACATTTGAGGCTATCACCTGCTCTTTTAAAGCCACTATTAGAGAATATTGCCCCAAAGTTGATAACTCAAAAACTCCCTTTTTGCCTGAACTTTCATCCTCTTCTAAAGTTTTAAAATCTGAGGTTCCATCCCATTTTATTTTTTAATAAAACACAAACAGTTGCTTATCAGAATTTTCTGCCTGAATGTGCTATAATAACTTACCTGCAAAAACCAAGTCTGCTTAACTAGCTTGTAGCGTTATTCCTTGAGAAAATAATGATAATATATTGTCATTTTATCTATAGTAAAGGTCGGTTTATTTTTAAAAAATATATAATGCATTTATATAATTGTACACACTAAGGAGGAAATGGGATGACCGTAGAAAAATTACCACGAGGAGTCATTTTTTCCCCCTAAATAGCCAAGACACCATGGGAAGTTTGGGGCTCTGAACGGTGGTCACACACACCTTTGTTGGGTTGTTAGCACTGCCCCTTCCTCTGCCGTTCTCTCCTCCTTCCCTGTTTCCACCTCTGCATCTCTTACTCTCTCTTACTTTTTCCAGAATAGTAATGTGACAAAGATCTGCTTTTAGTTTTTGAGAACACTTCTAGCAATAAAAAGACGGGTAAACTTTTCTACTCTTAATAATCCATCCAGACAGTAGACATTTTAAGACTTCACAAAAACTGAGTACTTTTTACTTCTTTACAAAACCTTGTCCAAACCTACTGAAACATTCACCAACCCTGCTGCCTAATGCATTTATTCATGGACTATATATATGCTCCTTTATAACCTTCATGTCTTCATTTTAATAATATTGCTTATGTGAAAATTGCTGGATAAATAATTCAATTTTTGTTCTATTATCCAGTATATCTGCAATCAAACTGATAGCCTAGCTCTGTAAATACATTTATAGCAATTTAAGTTAGTCTTCTCTCCTTATTTGTCTGTATGCTTGCCTGTCTTTCTTTACCTAACTCTTTATACTCTATTTACAAACCTTTCGATAGGATGGAGTGGAAGCACACTGTTTCTTTTTCTTACATAATGGAGACAAGTTCCTATGTAGATGCAAATGCTAATTCTGTAGTTACTTTTCATTTCACATGAAATTTCATTAGTGTTAAGTATGGAAAATTAATTGCTCCTTAATCATAAGTCCATGGAACTTAATCACCAACTACAAATACCTATGTTAAAAGGTAATGTTATGGATTAACCATAAGTCAACAAGGCAGGCAAATTCTGCATTACGGTCAAAATGCAGGTGGATATTCATGACCTCTACTTGTTAATAAAGAAATAGGTACAATGTCTTGCACTAGAACAATATTTTTTATAATCATTCTTTTCTTCAATAATTTTGTCATACTTTCTTTGGACCAGTTATAAAATAATTTCTGCTCTTGAAGAGTTTATAGTTGACTAGGTAAACTGGACAAGTAGAAAGAGGGGGGTTAATGCCTTGATGGATGGTCTTCACAGATGTTTTGAAAAGGCAACAGGAGGAGCAAGCAGCTCACTGAGTTTGTGCAGGTTCATGGGACCAGAGGATATTTTGCAAACACCCTAACATCAATATTTTACTCATATCTTCTATTATTTAGCTCTTTCCACCTTCTTCAGTGGGACTTACATATTTTTTCATGGCTAAAGCAATGATCTGTTGTAGTCTTGACTGGTGGGCAGCTGACAAGACCCTGTTGTTAGAATCTCTATCTAACTCTATTCAGTGATGTAATGTGAGTAAGTTGCTTGAAACTGGTAATGGTAACAGTAGGTACCCGTGGGAATTGGAAAATGCTTCAAAGCAGGGCTTAAACAAATTCCTCAGAGAGCAGGTTGTTATACAATTATTAGCAAACACCTGACCAGGGAATGTAGTATTCCTTGATTCTATAGAAAACTTAGTGGGAAATAAGGAGACAGAATAGTGTTTCCAATGTCAGTAAGACATGGTCCCTGATAAAGCAGAGATTAGAGTTATAAATAAGACACTATCCTTGCTTTCTTAGATCTTACAATAGGGAAGATATGACAAGTTATAACTCACTATGCCAAGATCAAATCAGTTTTAAAAGTTCAAGGGGAGAGAGGAAGGCTAGAAAGATTGCTCTAAACATACATTTCAATGGGTTTATGGATGGTTGGGTCGTTAGAGCCCCAGAATTATTGTCATGTAAAGTTTGTAAGTCACTCAGATAGGAATGTTTGGGGAAATGAATTTCTCTTACAGTGTTTTTAAAGTATACTTTATTGGTTATGCTATTACAGTTGTCCAAATTTTTCCTCCTTTGCTTTCTTCCACCCTGTACCCCCTCTTCCCTCCAGCAATCCTCCCCCTTAGTTCATGTCCATGGGTCATACATTTAAATTCTTTGGCTTCTCCATTTCCTATGCTATTCTTAACTCCCCCCATTCTATTTTGTTCCTATCAATTATGCTTCTTAATTCCTGCATGATTTCCCTATTCTCCTGCTTCCCCATCCCAGCTGATAACCCTTCAAATGATCTCCATACCTATGATTCTGTTCCTGTTCTGGTTGAAATCTTAGGGGTTTTTTTTTGTTTTTTGTTTTTTGTTTTTATTTAGTTGTAGATAGCTGTAAATTTGTTGCTGTTTTAATGTTCATGGTTTTGTTCTTCTTTTTCTTCAATAAATCCCTTTAACATTTATGTAACAATGGTTTGATGATAATGAACTCCTTTAGCTTTACCTTGTCTAGGAAACACTTTTTCTGCCCTTCCATTCTAAATGATAGCTTTGCTGGATAGAGTAATCTTGGATGTAG
>PVJI01008600.1:0-70162 GCA_004026765.1 Micronycteris hirsuta
CGCCGGGTTTACGGTGATGAATAGTGACGGTGTAGTAATTACAGGGTGGCTGAGCATGGGCTTCAAAGTGCCGACACCAGTGCACGGATACAAATGCCGCACTAAGCTACCTTTGGGATAGTTCTTAGGGCTAGAACATTTTCTCCTGAAAATCCTTGTGAAATGCAAATGAAGATTTTCTCCTGAAAATCCTTGTGAAATGCAAATGTATTACCTGGAAAAGGGTAAGGTATTAACTCTTAACTGTGTTAGCAGGACTTGGAGCTGGTTTCCCGTAGAGCGGGAGCTGCATTCTTTCATCTGTGGGGGACTCATTGGCTTGGTTATTTATCGAGTGCTTACTATGTGTCAGGCACTGTTTGAATAAAACAGACATTAATTTCCTGCTCTCAAAAATAGACTTCCTGGTGAGAAGAGAGAGAGAGAAACAAACTAAAATACTTATATGATGTGTCCAATAGTGAGAAGTAAGTCAGGGGAGCCCTGGCTGGTGTAGGTCAGTGGATTGAGCGCCGGCTGCAAACAAAAGGGTCGCTGGTTCGATTCCCAGTCAGGGCACATGCCTGGGTTACAGGCCAGGTCCCTAGTGGGGTCCCATGAAAGGCAACCACACATTGATGTTTCCATGTTTCTGTCCCTCTCTTTCTCCCTCCCTTCCCCTCTGTCTAAAAAGAAATAAATAAAATCTTTAAAAAGAAAGAGTAAGTAATGGGAGAGGGATGGGAGAACCATGATTAGTTTTATAGGGAGCTCTCAGGAACGAGGTATTTTCTCTTTCTTTCTTTCTTTCTTTCTTTTCTTTTTTTAAATCAGGTAGCATTTGAACAGAGACGGAAAGGGAGTCAGGGAGGGAGACAGGCAGCAATCTGGGCTGGCGGACCAGGGAGTGCCAAGGCCTTGCCGTGCGAGGAAGGCTGGCTGTAATCCAGGAACCTGGCATGGAGTCCTGTGTGGCCAGAGCAGAGGGATCCAGAGGAGAGTCTCAGCTCAGCAGAGATTTTGCAGGCAGGAGAGAGAAGATCCTGCAGGAAGATGTACCAGCAGCTCTGGATGGGAGGATGGACCTCGAGGCAACCAGCCTGTAGACACTAGACAGGAGCAGGGAGAGACCGAAGAAGAGGGTGAATTAGAAAGAAAAGCAGAGATGGAAGAGGGAAGTCAGTGCCCAAAGACAGATTTCTCCTCTCTCATATTTTTCTGTGTGGGACTGGTCCCTGTCTACACAACGTTGTCCCCCTCGTAACGTTACCCTCTCCATCTTGTCCGTGTGCTGAGTCAAAGCTGGCCCCCAATCCATCTGCTTTTGCTGCTGTTTTCCTCTGCCTCCCTCTCCTGGACTGGCTCCTGGGAACACCAACCAAGCAGACTGAGAGTCGGGAGACATGGCTGCTAGTCCAGGGTGTGCCTTGCGCAACCATGTGACTTGGGGCAGTTCCTCATTTTACAGGTGAGAGATCCGGGGCCAGCGAGTTGAAGTTCAACTACAGAATAGAAAGTGATGGACATTGCAGAGAAAGTAAAAATTCAAGAGACACTTTCTCTAAAGGAGAGGAGAGGGGGAAAGCCAGACACTGAACCTGTGGGCACTGGCACAACTGGGCACCAGGAAGAGAAGGAGGAGAGTGGGCTTGGCAGCGCGGTACCAAGAAAACCAAAGCAAAATAGATCATGTGAGAGACGGGGCGGTTGAGGGTGTCAAGTATTCTAAAGGTCAGGCGGGATAAGGGCTGTGAACATTTAAATCTCTCTTCATTGGATTGACCTTCAGTATTTTCATAGTGAGACGATCTTCTTGGATGGCAGTTTGACTGCATGTATTCAGTGTTTTTAAAATATTTATATTCTTTGATCGGCACTTCTACTTCCAGGAATGTGTCTTTAGAAAAGAGTCAAAGATTTGAAGTAGGAAATTAAAACAAGATAATTGTAAAAAAAAAATTTAAGTATTTTTTTGTAATAGTAAAATATAACACAGATATAAATAAATGACCTGGGGAAGTGAGTTAAACAGTGAATATCTATATGGTCAAATACTATAGAGTCCTGAAAAACTGTGTTTTTGAGTAGAATTTTAAGACAAATATAACATTCATGCAGAAGAGGGCAGCCATCCTGTGTCCTTTTCCATGGAGTTTTAGAGTGAGCACACTGTGGGACCACCATGCAGGTCGAGAGATAGAGCAGCGGCACCCAGAGTTTCTCTGACGCACCCTCCCTGTTATTAACCCTCCAGAGGTGGTCGCTGTCCTGAGCCCCATCATCACAGATCAGTATTGCATATCTCCAACCCTGTACATGGAGGTAGCAGGATGTACTCCAGTGCATGTCTTCTTTTGCTCAAAGGAATGAGATTTTCCCAGTGTTGTAGCATACCGGAACAGTGCATCGTTGTGTTGTGTTCTATTCTATAAGTACCTCCAAATACATTTATACATTATATTGTTGATAGACATTTGGGTTGTTTCCAGTTTTTTAATTACTGCAAAGAATGCTGCTGTTAACACTTCACATCTGTCTTTGGAGCCTATGTATGTTTACGTCTGTTGGTATGGACCTAGGAGTAAAATTGCTTTACTTGACAGTGTCGAATTATCTAAAATTATACTTCCTCTAGCAATGTTTGAGAATTCCATTTGCATTTTTTTTAAGATTTTACTTACTTATTTATTTATTTTTTTTGGGGGGGGAGGAGAAAGGAGGGAGATAGAGAGAGAGAGAAACATCAATGTGTGGCTGCCTCTCACATGGCCCTCACGGGAACATGGCCTGCAACCTAGGCATGTGCCCTGACTGGGAATCGAACCGGGACCCTTTGGTTCCCAGCCCAGGCTCGACCCACTGAGCTACACCAGCCAGGGCTCTATTTGTATTATATCCTTGTCAACTCTTCGTATTGTCAGCCTTTTCAATGATAGCAGTTCTGGTGTGTATGTGCTGGTAGCTTATATCGTTTTATTTTATATTTATTGATGACTAATAAGGTTAAGCAAATGGTCAATAAATATTTATTGATCCTTTTACAATTTTTTTGTAAATTTCCTGTCAAGGTCTTTTGCCCATTTCATTAGGTTGACTCTATATTATTGAATTGTAAGCATTCTGTGTTCATTCTGGAAATGACTATTCTATTGTGTGTGTGTGTGTGTCTTCTCCAATTTGTTGGCTTGTCTTTTCACTGATTTGTGTCTTTTGATAAACAGAAGTTCTTCATTTTAATGAAGTCCAATTTCTCAATATTTTATGCTGAATGTACTTTTCCTGTTTAATAGTGACCCACTCTAAGTAATGCAGATATTCTCTTATTTTCTGTAAGTCTTGTTTGATCTTATATAGCCACAGCTACAATCTCCCTATGATTGATATTTGTAAATAATCTGAAGTAGAGCCCAAGAACCATTAAAAAATTGTCTCTCCAGTTGACCAAGCACCAATTCTTGGAAAGACCATTCTCTCTCTACTGCAATGGTGGCACCTTTTCATGCGGCACGTGCCCTCCTGTAGGTGGGCCCATTCCTGACTCTCATCGCCGTCACAGTCCCATGTCTAGCATGTGGCCCATGTCACGCTGTCCTTCCTTCCACATGCTTGAAGTTTAATGAATTGATTTTTGCTAGTTTCTTGAGATAGGTATTTAAAACATGACCTTTTTCATCATATATCTGGTCATTTTTAACTGTTGTGATTTTGTATATGAATAATTATACAGATTCTCCCGACTTTCTTCTTGAAATTAGTATTCATTTTCTTCTGGAAGGCAGCTGGAGTCGGGCCAGATTACCTTGCTGTCAGCAGACATTTGGGTGACGTGACTGCCTCATACCCTTTGTGATGGCTGGTCTTTCTGTGGTTCGCTTGTGTCCTGAGATGTAGCTGATCCTGGTCTCCCCTGAAGGTCTACTTTATTTACAGGGACCCCTGAACCCCCATGTTTACTTCCCCAGTGGAGTGAGAATACTGAAAACTCAAATGTACTTAGCCTTTCATATTTTCCTTAGCCACTTCCCGATTGGCTTTGTGGAGTCTCACTGCTCATGACCTAAGAAATGTCACGTGCTTTGAGGGGAAAAGCAGGGCAGAGAGTTTTGTTTTTGCAAATTTTGTTTTGTTTTTACAAATTTGTTTTGTTTTATCTCTGCAAGTTTGTTTTATCTTTCTTTTTTGCTTGACTCCTGAAGTTCTGGAGCATAGTCATTTTTTGCCTCTTGGCTTTCTGTTTGCCTGTGCATGCAGAAGTCCTTATGAACAGATAAATGCCTCAAGAGGAGCTGCGGGAGAATATTGATCTGACAACAGCGCATTTCCTTTCTCTCTGGAGGATGGCCCTTAGGCCTGACGGGCTTGGTTGTCCTCCAGTACCCTCATGTATTGTATTGTAGGTGTATTTCTGATATGTTATCCAGCTTTTATAACTGCATTCTGAAGAAGGTTGATTTGAAATAACCTAATCCACTACAAAGAATTCCAAAAAATCCATGTTTAAAAATATATTTTATCATATAGGGCCCTGGCTGGTGTAGCTCAGTGGATTGAGCGCGGGCTGGGAACCAAAGGGTCCTGGTTCGATTCCCAGTCAGGGCACATGCCTGGGTTGCAGGCCAGGTCCCCAGTGAGGGCCATGTGAGAGGCAACCATACATTGCTGTTTCTCTCCCTTCCTTCCCCTCTCTCTAAAAATAAATAAAAATAAAATCTTAAAAAATATATATATATATTTTATCATATAGGAATATGCTCACAGTATAGTATTGAATTTTAAAAATATTGTATTTTAATAGGTAGTCACAATGTTTTAAAATATCCTAAACAAATAATATAGACACTTATATAATAATAAATATTATTTATATAAAATACATATTTTATTTTATATGCATAATAAAACAGGAATTTACCATATTTTTCAGACTATAAGACACACTTTTTCCCCCAAATTTGGGAGGAAAATAGGGGTGTGTTTTATAGTCCGAATGTAGCTTACCTGGCTGTTTATATTTACATTGGTGAAATATTATGTTATTTATGTTATTAAATATTTTACCACATTTTTTGCTTCAAAAATTTTTTTCCTATTTTCCTCCTCTAAAATTTAGGTGCGTCTTATGGTCCGGTGCATCTTATAGTATGAAAAATACAGTATACACCTGCAAAAGAAATACGCTATAGTGATTGATTCTGAGTAATAATATGGACATGCTTTTCAACATTTTCCAAGTTTTCTTCAGCAGTAAGGAAAAGACCTGTTATTTTATAAAGAATTGCTTTAGCAAAGTATATCTAAGAGGCTCATGAAAAGTGAAGCTGCTAGGCACTTTACTTTTGGAAGGAGGCCTGGGGCCGGAGAAGGTTTCGTTTGGACTGGGCTGAGGACAACTGGCTGACTCCTGGGGAAGGTCAGCTTTCACTGTCTTAGGCCGCTGGCCTGGGAGCAGACTGCGCGCCTAAGCAGTGTGGGAGGAGAACAGGATCATATTGGTCTTTTCAGCAAGTTTCGTGTGAGCTTCGGGAGTCAGATGAAATGGAACTTCCTGTACTGAGCTCTACCATTGCCGCGGCCTCCCCTGCCTGGGCCCTGCGCCTGGCATGATGCCCGTCCTATAAATGTACTGGGGGGTAAAAGTGTATTGGGGGAAATAAATGCAGTTTAATCTGTGTATTTTTTCCCTTTTCTAGCAGAAAGGAGGAACATTGTTGTACCACAATATCTGAAGCACGGCACTTTTTGGAATTTGCCAAGGTCTCAAAAGTTTTCAGCCCATGAAAATTATTCTCATTCCCCATTATTTCTCTGGTAGGACAGTGCCTCGTGGCTTACTTAGTGCAGTGCTTTCCGTTTCTATTACTCTTAAATTAAATTGGTACTAACCCCACAGAATTACTCCATCTTTTCTCCATGGCTAACTTTAATTTATCTTTTGTGGCAAACATAACACAGCGTAGTACAGTGGTGAAGCTCCCAGGTTCTGGGTCAAACCCCAGCTCATAAATTTGTTCATTAAAAAACAATTTTTAATTTTCTATTATGAGTTCCGTTGTGTTCTGGGAAGTGAAGACATATCAGGGACCAGCGATGTTATCGTAGGCAGTTCGCTTAACCTTTATATGGCTCAGCTAGAGCAGTAATGGACATCTACACTTGACTAATTGTTTGTAGCATGTAATTTCACATGCATTGTCTCCTTTGACCCACACAACTGAGTGAGGCTGTCAGGGCAGGACTTATTATCTCAGTGTGTTATACAGAAGAAGCAGTTACAGGCTGATTTTAGAAGTTTTAATGATACCTAGTTCTTCCTACTAATGTTACAGAAAATAAAACTGAAACTCAGTAACATTTCCTTCCTCATAAATGTCCTGGTATTGATCGGTGTAGATTCACACCCTAACTGTTTCAGATATAGTACCCACTTACACTCTCTTTTTAGCATTATAAATATGGAATGCTAGAACAGAAATCATTCATTCCATTTGAATGTGAATAATCAAATTTAAAATTATTTTGAGTTTGAATCATCAAATCCCTTTTCACCAGATTTGGTTTTAGGAGAAAATGCCCAGGTCTAGCACCTGGCCTTCCCCTCCACTCTTTCTTCCTCCGCTTCACCTGGTCAGAAGTTCTGGTCCCTCGTTCAGCACCCTCCCCACCCCACAGCCCAGTTCATAAGAACACTTACCTGAAGACTGGCAGTGACTATGGCAAGCAACCCTGTGGGAATGCGACAGTGAGTCAAATCCCAGCTCCCTCTGAACCAGCAACACTTTTCACCTCACTCTTCCCAGTTTAAAACTGAGCTAAGCCCCCACAGGTCCCCAGTGGGGGCCACATGAGAGGCAACCACACATTAATGTTTCTCTCCCTCTCTTTCTCCCTCCCTTCCCTTCTGTCTAAAAATAAATAAATAAAACCTTTTTAAAACATTAGTTAAAAAAATGCAAAAAAATAAAATAAAATAAAACTGAACTAAGAGTCATGTTCTCATCTAAATAGTTCTCTCCAGTCTGCCTTTCATAAATCAGCTGCTTGCCGATGCCTCTAGTTTAAGGGAATCTACATTTATCTGTGCGTCATTAGCAGAATCCAGGTAGGATGATGTTGTTTTCATAGAAGTACGCATTAGAACCATCAACTTGAAGTTGAATTTCAGGTTGGCAAACTCCTAGGAGGAACGCGCTCACAGAGTCATGTCACCTTTGAGAGGGTCTCCATCTCGTGACCTGCCCATCTCTCTTTTTCCCTACTTTCCTTTTTTAATCCGCTTACTCTGAAGTTTGGAATTTCGCTTATTCTAATTTGGTTTTTGATGCCACCATTTAACAAAAATTGCACTTTGGAATGTCTCTAGTGAGTCTGATGTTGCCAAATACAGTGGATAACTGTCTTTCCTTGTCTACCTGCACCCTTTTGGTGGTATTTTACACAGCTGAACATTTACTTCTTTTGGAGACTCTTTTCTTTCTTGGCTTCGAGTCACCACACTGTGTTAAATCTCTTCCGACATTTCTGGCTGATCATTCTCAGTCTCCTCTGCTGACTGCATCTCCTCTCTGACCTCTAGATGCTGGATTCCCTTGTGGCTCAGTCCCGGATCCTCTGGGCTGCCTACACCCACCGTCTAGGCTCTGTGCTTCCACAACTGCTTTTAGCGATGAGTGCAAAAGGGAAGGCTTGTGCCTAATTTCTCTAAAGCTCTAGACACATTCGTCTCATTGCCTACTTAACATAATATTTAGGTATTTAACAGGCACTTCAAACTTAATATTTCCAAAACAGAATAATTGACTCTGTCCTCCATTAATTTGTATTTCCACTTTTTCCACCTATTTTTTCCTCTCTCAGTAACTATCATTATCATTGATCCAATCGCTCAGACCCACAGCATACATACATGCAAATCAAACAAACAAAGGGAATCACCTTTCGTTCCTCCATTTTCCTCTTGTCTCACATTGGATCCATCACCTGGTTCTCCTGTCGCTTACTACTATCTAACATGCTCTGTATTTTACCTGTTTATCACCTTTATTATCTCCTCTATTGGAACGTTCATTTCGTGAGAGGAGAAGTTTTGGTCTGCTTTGTTCCCTTCTGGAACAAAGTCTGAGACAGGGTAGGCATGCAATAAATGGTTGTGGAGTGAAAGTCCGAAGTCCCTTCACCTCTTCGTGAGCACGTTGTAGCCCGAAGGACTGTAATATTTGACCTCGTTTGTTCACTCAAGACGGAGGGCTGGATGACAAGTAACACATGCGATGGTATTTCTGTTAAATTTCAACATTAGTGATCTCTTCACAAATTTTTCACTTGTTTCTCCTCCTATAAAAGAAGTGGATTAAAGAGCTAACGCGTTTGGTAAGAGAGAAGGGCCACAGCACAATAGCTTGGTTCAGCCCAGAGTGCTAGTCTTACAGAATGAGTTCTCGTTCCAAAGTCTCTGTTAGAGGCAAATAATCTGAGGCTCGGGGTGGTTAAGTCATTTGCTCAGATCACAGAACTGCACAGTGGTCCTACCCAGGCTAACTGAGATGTTCTGGCTTGTAGGCCACAGTGCTGACAGATAGACTCATTCATGGGCACTGACCTGCAGAACCTGGTACATGGCTTTTTTAAAACACGTATAATCAGGTGGATTTGTGCAGTTATTCTGTTCTTCATAAATGACTGTTGATTCTCAAAATCCATCTGCAGAGGAAGAACCGAAGTACACATGACGTAGCACGTGTGTGCAATGAATGCGGCCCCATGGTAGGCAAAGGTTCAAGGGAGAAGTTTCTGTGTTAACTACATGCTTAGGGGACTTGCCAAGGATTAATTAGCATATGACTGAGCCACGGGAGTTTCTGGAAATAAAGGTATTTACTGACTGTCAGATATTTCCCACATAGGTTTGACTATAGCCCGTGGGTACTTTTCTGGGGGCGCAAAACATGGCGTGTCCTTGATTCATCCATTTGAAGTCACTGTCTATTTGTATCAGAATTTTATTCAAAGATTGAATTTTGGAGAATGTTGGGGATTGAATTTTGAAATCATTTTTAAAAATCAGAGATTGTTTATCGGGGTTAAATTTCAAACTGACGAATCTGGAAACAAAATCTAAAGATTCTGGTGATCTCGCTTGTCCTTTCACTGTGAACCTCTGGAGCAGGAGGAACTGTGGGAAGCTTTCTTCTTTTCTTTCTTTTTTTTTTTGGACCAAAGCCAAGAGCCTATTGATTGGGTTTCACTTATTATGTTTCAGAATCTTGATTTTAAAACCATAGGCAGCAAATAGATGGTGGTAAAACCAGAGCTTTCATCTTAATAAACATGGACAAAAGCAAAATTGCGTAATTTAAAAACATGCTGAGTGCACAGGAAGAGAGTTTTATGGCTAAACTCTCTAAAGTAACGAACTGGCAGCAGAGAATTGAATGTGCTGGTATACTGGACTTTCCTCGCTGTGATCTGTCATTTAGGTAGAACTTTCTGACTCTGTGTCAAGGGCTGGGCTCGGGAAGGGAACAGCTGCTCATAAAGTTGCCTGCTCCATGGCAGTCAGAGCCCCCAGGGGTCAAGGTCACCTGTCAGGTCAGTGTGAAGAAATGCCCTCCCGCTGGATAATGCACATTTCAGCACAAACTTCACTTTCCCCCCGCAAACGGTTTCTGATCTTTTTTACATTAGATCCTTGTAGAAACTTGTGTTTGCCATAGAATGTTGTCTTTCTCTCTTCAGATCCTTTACCCTACTCTATTGAAATCATATATTTTCTTTTCTGACGGTCCTATTGAGGCCAAATATTTTTTTAAAGATTTTCTTCATTTACCTTTAGAGAGAGGGGGAGGGAGGGAGAAAGAGAGGGAGAGAAACATGGGTGTGAGAGATAAACATGGATATGAGAGAGAAACATCAATCGGTTGCCTCTGGTACATGCCGCAACCAGGGATCGAATCCACAACCCAGGCATGTGCCGGGACTGGGAATTGAACAGTCAACCTTTCAGGCGTTCACTTTGCAGGGTGATGCCCAACCCACTGAGCCACATGAGTCAGGGCGAGGCCAAATGTTGATTCTTATTTTCTATTTTGTCTTTAGTATTGCACATAGCAGATATTCAAGAAATATTTGTGGATAAGACAAATGCATGAATAAAAACATATATGTGCAAATGTGTGCATGCATGTACACATATGCACACACGCATATCAAGAACACATAGCACTAGGAGAGGAAGCAAATGAGTATTTCAGAACGATAGATGCTGTGAGTGGCAGTGAAGTCAGGGATGCTGAAGGCTGAGTGCTCTGAGAAGCTGGTGAAAGGACTTAGAGCCGCTGCTGGGCCTCGAAGGAGGAGAAGCAGGATTTTTGGTGATGATTAGGCCAGAGAAGGAAAGTCTCAAAGTAGGGTGGGAACTGGGATGAAAGTCAATCCCGAACCTTGGCCCATGGTTGTGCCTATGGGGTCATGTCTTGGGAGGGTTACCTTTGACCCCTAGCTTTTTCCATCTTGCTGGTTGTGTGTCTCCCACCGGGACAGCGCAGATGCTTCGGAGTTTTCCCAGAAGCGTTTGCCAGACCACCACCTCCACACCCTCCTGTGTGTGCGTTGTCCTAGCTGCAGCTTGTCTAAGAGAGGATTTTATTCATTCCCACCACCAGTTTGCTCTATTAGCCCCATTCAATAATTGTATCACTCATGGAAAGGACAATCTGATAGCATAGAGAACTGCTATAAATACCACTTAATTACCACTGTATTCTTTCTGCCTCTCCATATTACTGAGTAGAGAGAGGCGGCATCTCAAAATAAATGATGAAGATGATGCCTGGTAATAAGGAACAGATCCAGTGACTTCACTGCTGCTCGGGCGGCTATGAAAGAGGCAGAGTGCCTTGGCCGGTCCTCTGCACATGCACCAGATGTGTGCCTGGCTCACCAATGGAGGTGGAAAATGAAAAGTTGGCAAGGGACGTGGTTTTGAATGAAAGGCATTTTGGACACAGCCCTGAGATGAAGCAGGAGACATGGGTGCAGGGAGGCTGCAGAGCAGTGATACGGAAGATTTGGACTCGCCCCTGCCCCTGCGTTAAGGGGAACTCTTACCTCTTTGAAGAAACGAATCATATAATAAACAAATCAGGGCAGCATCCTGGACAATTAGCTGCCAGGGCTATAGTACAGAGTATATTAATTAGCACATTATTTCTTCTTTCCTATTAGCTAAGCTTAATATAGCAACACATATGATTATGTAAAACCAGTCATGATCACATTCTGGCTATTTTTTAAGCAGCAAATGGAGGGGGAACCGCAAAGATGAAGGCCCGAATATGTGCTGTTTGTGCCCTGAGTCACAGCGAGGATCTCAGAGTGAGTGGAGAACAGCGAGAGTTCGGGGATGAACTAAAAGCAGCTCCCGCCTTGTGGGCAGTCAGTCCAGTGAACACTGCGCATGACAAGGGTCGGGAGGAGGGGACGCTCTGCCTAGCTCCTGGCCTTACTCCAGGCTGCAATGTCTGGTAGGAAACTGAACTGAACTTCTCCACAGCTTTTGTCTATAACTATCTCCTGGCCTCAAAGAGGTAGAGCAAAGATAACATTCAGCAGAACTTTAGAAATGAAGGTATCATACAAGTCAGGTAGAGCTGTTGTTAAGATTACATCCACTCAGCAGCCAACCATTTAAGGTCTGAAATAAGATTAGTTGAGGCAAAATCCAGTTTTTGTATGAGAGCCAACAGCTCTTGGCAATCAAGTTCAGAAAAAGCAAATACTTTTTTTTTGCAAAGTGAAAGCTCATTTATTGATGCATTGATTGAAGACAAAACATAAATAATTCTCTGTGTCTATGGCCTGAGGTAAAGAAAGCTTTCCTTCATACTTAAAATTTTCCATTCATTCAGTAATGTCTTCCTTCTATTGCTCTTGTTTGGTGCTTACCCTTAGTCCACAAGTTTGTGTTATTTATTTATTTTTAAGTGAATTCAGCAGAGAGGCCTTTCCATTGGGGAAGAGGGCAGGGTTGTAGCATTCTGGCAGGTATATTGGGAAGATGAGCACCATGGTGCTTGCTTTGAATCTTCTGACCTTGACCTTGAGCTTGGACTCCTACCCAGGACTCTATCAGCTTTCACGCTGCCCCTTGCAGACTGATACCGAACAATGTCAGTCCCTGCCCAGCTGAGGCATTGTGGCAGGTGGACGGTTTCTGATTACGTGCTATTGCTGTGGTCCGATGATAAAATACTCACATGACATGCTGCTCCAGGATGCACCTGGAGCCCCTCCTTCCTGAGAAAGTCCTGAGCTCAGTATTTTCCTCTGAGGTGGAGACCATCCAGATGGCAGGTTCTAAAGAACCAAGCCCAGCACCTGAATCAGCCCTGCTTTGTGCTCCCCATGCCTGGTGCCAGGACCTCCCTGTCAGACGCTGAGGTGAGGCGCTCAGCAGCTGTTGGCATGGATCTACCAAGGTCTGACCTGCTGGGCTTTCTGCTGGGACAGTTTGGCTTTCTGTAACTCTAGGGAAAAAATTCTGCTTGTCTCAGACTTGGAAGAAGATGTAGAGGCTATTTTAGGGAGTTTGACTGAGCCTAGAGAGTCCAAATGGAATAATTGGGCCCACAGCTGTTATTCCCGAATAAGTTTTCACTCCCATAATCACTGCATTTGGGGAGTATAACACGCTCTCACATATAAAACGCACCGCATTGTTGTGCACGTCATACACGGGGTTATCATACCCGTGGTTATGATCATTATACCCATGTATGATGGGCTTCCTTATTTTTCCCTCAAAAATTGGGGCAAAAAAGTGCACATTATACACGGTAACATACAGTACCTCCCTCTCATGCTGAGCTCTGAGAACATCCTAGAGTTGGTTTGAGAAGATAGAAATGCTTTGCTACCACAGAAGTGGGAAGCTTAACCCCAAGGGCAATACAAACAGATGGGTCCAGGCATTCACTCCACAAGGACACTGAGCGCTGCTGGAACATTCTAGTGCTGCGCTGAGCACAAAAAGGAGTATAATGTGGAACAGGATGACCAGTACTATGATGGAGTGAGCCAAGTGCTTACCTCAAGTTCAGAGGAAGAGACTTCAGTCCAAGCTGAGTTTGAGAAAAGCCCAAACAATGTGACCTGTGGCCTACAGCTGGAAGAAATGAACCAGGTGGAGGAGAGCAGGGTGGGGCAGAGGGAGGAGCTGTGCACATGCTCGGGGAGTCACACAACAAGCCTGAACTCGCCACGTGATGAGCGAGCGTGTCTACGCCCTTGTCCTCCCCACCCCATGGCCTCTGGAGGCTCACAGTTTGAGTGGTTGACGGCATGGAAGGTGTGTGCTGGCTGAGTTCCAAGACATCCCTTTCTAGTAAAGGGGAGGTCTCTTTCATCCTGTGATTCTACTTTCTTTGGCAACTTTGAATATTTCTGTGTCTTGGACATAAACGCCAGAGCCATTTGCATGCCCTGCAAAATAAACCTGGAGTTCAAGGTAATTCAGAAGAATGCTTTGAGCTATTAGATATGCTTGGTGTGGGTGGAAATACAGAGAAAAAAAATGTTTCACAAGATGTCAGATTATTAGAATTGAAATCCTGACTCTGACAATTACTAGCATCTAATTTTACCAGTGTGCTCCTTATCATCCATAAAATGGGCTTAATAGTGCCCAGTCTCTCTTTCTCATAAAGAGTAATGAGATGAAAAAGAAGTGATCTATCTCAAAGTGCTTTGAGATGAGAGAAATAAAATATTTAAAATTTAATTAATTTATTATTGACTGCGCTTTTAAGGAGTACAATGTGATTTTGATTTACTATAAAATCTTGTATTAAACATTTGTTATATAAAAATCTGAAGATGTTATCTTTAGTTCACTTTATTTCATTGGTCAGTCTTAATAGCTGGAAAACATATCTCACAGATTCCAAGGTTGAACTGGCATCTGGGCATGGCTGAATGAGAGCACTACATTGTAGTAGTTATTTGAAATCAAATTCTCTAGGTCCCTTTTTGTCTTGAAATTCTTTCAGTACATTTCCATTCTCCCACATGTCAGTCAGTACCGAAGCAAGCTAATTAAACAGCGCTACCTTGTATTTCCAACAGGTAAAATTTAAAACTCACTAAAATGCTTCATTGGAAAGAATGTTTGAAAAAGTTGGAAAATTCGGATTCCAAGCTGAAGTGTGTGGACTTGGGAGACTGTGTAAGTGACACACCCTGTGTCAGGTGGCAAAATTTTGAAACGACAAAAATATTTCCAAATGTGAGTTTTTCAAACATTCTCATCATCACACAAGTTTTTTCTCTTGAAAATTAGTTTTTCTCACTCATTTCTCAAAAGTCACCTTCACAGTGAAGGGGCAAGCGAATTGTATCTGTTTTGTGAAGAAGCACACCACGAACTTGTCATTGCAGAGTGGGGAAACACTTGAAACACTTGTGTTTTTGTAGAAGGAAAACGGGCAACTCATTCTTGCCAGTGTCGAGTCATATATAAAATATTAGCAAGGCTTAATTGTCTATAATTTTGGGGTGTTCTCTCTATATAAAAGTTCCGCCATCCCTTGCCCTGCCCTAGGGAACGATAGAGGTTGGGTGCACCCTGCTCTGGAGCCGCTGCTCTCGTAGTTGAGGCAAGGGCTTACCTGTTGGCAAGCCAGGACACTGCTACCGGTGACCTGACATGCAGCGGAGAGGTTCAGGTCCTGCCTTCACCCTCTGCGGAGTAAAGTATGTGGCAGAAGATGGTGGATACTCAGTCTCCCCTCCCCTACCTGTATTTCTGTCACCAGCCAGTCACTCAACCACCCAAGTTCCCATCTGCGTAAAGTCACTGGCGTCTCACCTGCCTCCCGCTCACTCTCACTTTCATCCCCCCACCCCTGTTGCTTTTGATAGGTTCTCAGATCTCAGTGCTTTTCAAAAGCTGTCGGCTTCTTGAGATTAGCCTTAAAATTCATTACTAACCCAAAGCAGAAGGCATATAATTGTGTGAGTCAGTTTCTTCATCAGTGAAGAAGATTCAACTATATTTCAAAGGTCTCCTCTATCTCTGGGAAGAGATAAGATTTCTAAGTTTTCTGATTCTCCCTGAAAGATGTACCAACTCATAGTTACCCTGTATTCTCAACATAAATGTGGGTACTTCATCCTAAGTTCATTGTTATAACTGCTGAAAATATCAGTTGGAGAGCTTTGGAAACCTGTGATCTTCTTTCATTAAATACTCTCAACTATTTCCATTCATTCTCAGATTTGAAATAGGATTGATCTATGTGTATCTTGTGCTGCATGCTATTTAAATGATTTCACTCATTGTCATTGACCTTGCCTACCATTTATATGACATTTAATAGTTACAAACTGGTATTGCAAAGCACAGAATTATAACAGCTGCTAAGTAACGTGATCCTTCCTTACGCTCTGGTGGAAGTGTTTCTTTGTTTGCTATTGTCTTGTGGATATTGTGGACACAAGCCCCACTGACCTTTAGAGCTAAGTGTTTGGGTGGCCCATCCCTCAGGTGGGAGTCTTAAAAGTCAGGACACTAGCTTTGAGTTCCAAAGCCTTCCCTCCTAAGGGAGAAGCTGGGAGTTGGGAGTCCCCGCTGCCCAGCCGTGTATGGTGCTGCACTGGGGCTGGGTTTACAGTGAGAGTGCGTCTCAGCCTTTCCTACCAATTTACTGTAGGTATTTTCTCGTGCACCTAATGCTCAGGAGTCACTTGGCTAGCTTCTGGGTTTCTTTCTGAGGGAACTGCTCTGTGAGTAGCTGCGCATTCCGTGTGTTCACGGGGTTGGGGGGGGGACTCGGGGGCCTCTTGTGTTGCCATTCTAAACTGGTACTCTATACACAAGTCTAGACCATAGATTTTGAACTTTTGCCAAGCTCATAAAGATTTTTAATTCCAGAGAGATTATAATGTTAACCTTTAGATTTTTCTTTAATTTATCTAGAGGAAATTTATGTTTACGTTGTGAGGTATGGGCAAAGATCTATTACTTCTTTTTGCATATAAATGTCCAATTATTTCAGCACCATTTGCTGAAGAGCCAGCCCCCTCCCCCTGCTAAGCTTCATTGGTATCTTCGTCACAGCTCAGCTTCCAGAGGGGCCCGTGCTGATAGGAGCGCTCTGTTTTCGTGCTCTCTGATTGGGTGCCGATAGCCATGAACTGCACGCACTTCAAATACAGCTGGAACTAAAGTGTTAACTTTATGTAAGTTTAGTTAATTTAAATTTATATTTAAGTAGCTACACATGTCTAGAAGCTACTATATTTAACAGCATCGTTCTGGAATCTCTTCCATTCGTTGATTTATATCCTTGTACCAATGCTGAACTGTTTCAATGACTGTGGCTTTGTAATATATATTGAAATCAGGTAGGGAAGTCCTCATTTGAAAAAAAAAATTAGGTCATTTGCATTTCCATGTACATTTTAGAAACAGCTTATCAAGTTTCTGTAATAATAGCCTGCTAAGATTTTGATTGGGGTTATATTAAATGATATAGGAATTTTGGATTATCTGGCATTGGTTCTTTTTAAATTCCTCTAGCAATACTTTATAGTTTTCAGTGTACATGTCTTGCACATATTTTATTAAACATATCTATAAGTATTTTGTGTTTTTAATATTTATAAATGATGTTATTAAATTTATTTTTTAAATGCTTCTTGCTAGTAGTATATAGAAATACAACTTATTTTTCTATATAACCTTATATCTTGTGATCTTGTTATATTCACTTCTTCTAGTAGCCTTTTCATTGATTCCTTTAGATTTTCTATATAAGGTTATATAATTATGTCTTCTGCAAAAAAGACAGAGGACTTTGATTTCAGATCTGGCATGTAACACTCTTGGAAGTTGCCACTTTGATCTCACTAGTACTAAAAACCTGAATATCAAACCGAAAATCAATTTGTCTTGGCTCCATCAGAGAGCTGAGCCACAGGGTAAACTGCTGCCCCTCTCCCCAGACTGGAGAGAGAGACAAACACAGAGACTCACAACATCCCGCAGCAGAGACCCAAGGGCAGAACCCCACAGGCACCAGTGCTGAGCCCTACCGAGGAAGTCCTGCGGGTTCGGTGTGGACGAGTCTGAGAGGTCAGCTCCCAGGGGTGGCAGGTCCCATCCTGTGGAAGCCTTACACCCTTGAGAGTGGCATCCCCAGGAACTCCACCAGGCTGTCCCAGCCACGACTGGAGACAGTCGCTTGTGCTTCTGGTTCAGGAAAGAGACAATAACCTCTTTGAAACACACCAGGGGATTCTGCTTTTCCTGACAAGGACTTTCTTCCCTCAGGAGAAACTATTTTACCAGAACCCAGCCTGCCGGGTTTTTGTCAGAACCTAACAGACCTGAGGGAAGAAAAGTACCCAACTGCTGCCTTCTCTCCTCACCCTCTCCTGCCTATGGTGGGGGTTGGGGGGCGGGGACGCAGGAGAAGCCCCCTGGGAGGTCACAGCCCAGGGCACAGGCTCTCTAAAAGCCTGGGACCCAATCCTAGGTGTGTACATAGAATGTGTTCCCCCTCCAACACACACACACACCTTCACACCACATCACTAAAGGGCCTCCGCTCAGTACTTCTCGTCCAGCTTTCAACAGGAAATTGCAAGGTGTACTAATAGTCTAAAGAATTAAAAATACACTTTATGGTCATCAACTGTTTCCAGAGGGAAGGAATGGTTTAACTCTCGACTAAATTATACAGGAATTTCCTGATGTAATGACAAACTCAGATCCTCTAGCACAAAGCATATCCTCATCCAAATGGAGGATCTTGACTCTTCTCATTGAAGCAAGTAATGAGGTCAAGGTTTATACTGTGTCTCCCGCCCCTGAACACCGTAGTGTTAAAGACAACCTCTGGAAAAATCTCTGAGTACTTCCTGGGTGAGCCATGGTTCTTCAGAGAATGGAGAACATGTGTTTCTCGTGGTAGATTTCTGGGGTCACCGCCTGGAAAAGTTCTAGTGATTCCCATTGAGCCTTTTCTCTTTTCATGGCGTTCAATGTCTGTGGAGGTTTTTTGGGGCATGGGGGGTTATTTTGTAACTTGCCAGAGAGTTCCACAAACACCTCACCCTAAGTCTTCCCAGAACTGGTGATTTCCATCCCTTTCCTCAGGGTCCCTGGTTTAAGCACGGCCATTAGGAAAGAAGGTTGGAAACAAACAACCTCTTTTAATAGGAAAAGAAAGAATAAACATTTTGGTTATTTTACTTCAATAGCAAAATTCTGGAATCAAAATCATGTCCCCCTTTTCCTTGACCTCTTCTCTCATCCTCTCCAGAGAAACTCGATTTGCATCTTGTATTCTGTCCTTGTGCAAGACCCAACCAGGCCATCACGTAAGGAGGCCAAGTGAATTGCTCAAATTGTTCACATTGTAAGGAGACCAAGTGAATTGCTCCCTTTCTTTTATCTCTTGTGTCCCCTTGTGCCAGCGCCCCAGATGAAAAGGCCAAGGTGACAGATAAAATGTAAAACCAGACTGGCCTCCTCACATTGCCAGGTAGAGCTCAGTGGCCTCATGGAAGTCTCTATGGCAACTCTTGACTCCTTTGTGTTCTGTGGGACACAGCGAGCCATTGATAATGTAGGTCAGGTTCCCTCACAGAGCAGGCTCTCTCTTGGTCTCCGATGCTGGCCTGGACCTGAATTTGGGGGCCAAGAAGCTACTTTCTCGGGAAGGTAGAACCCGTAGGTGCTAGACATCAGACTTCCTTGTTTCTAAAGTGAGAAGAGGCAACAGAATTTAAAACTTTCCCCTCGATTCAGTGTCACCATTGTGCTGCTGTACTGTGAGCTGGAGACGTCCTTGACACTGCCGTGGGACACAGTTCCCCTTCTCTCAGGGCCAGCCTGCCAAGCTTCCTCTGTTTTCCTCTTTTCTCTTAATTTCCGGGCTCATTCTTCACTGCCCGAAAGTTAGCTAACGCTTCTTGCGGTAAGTCTGCTCTTTATCAGCCACATTCTCTTCTCATTTGTTTTGGGCAAATGACTCAAGTGAAACCAGTTTTTAGACATGAATAAAAACCGAACTTGGAAAACATACACTTTAGCTGATAGGCTGTAGTGAATAGCACATGGAATTGGACTGTCATTTCTACGCTCATAGACTTAACATTTATCTTTACATTAAGCTACATTTGAGAGGAAGTTATTTGAGGTCAGATATTGTTCTGGATTGTTATCATTGGGATTTTATAAACTGGGCTTTGCAGCAAAGTTCATCTTAACACCCACAGGCTATTACACTGCTTCATTCATTGTGTTCTTTGAATTGCAAAGGACGATGTCCACGCTAGCTGGTCTAGCCAGCGAGGAATGCACTGCAGACGGACAGATGGTTTACAGACCCAACGAAAGGCTGAGAAGACCCAGCTATCTGGCTGAGCTTCCCAGAACGACTCTCGGCTCCTGGAACCACTGTGCTGGTGGCCACAAAAAGCGGGGAAAGCAGTTCCTGCCGCTGCAGACTGCAAAACCACACTGTCCCCAGCACAGCCCACACCAACTGAAGTGATGTCCCTGGCTTCAGGCCTCCTGGGAACTGTAGATCTAAATTCAGGGGAGCCTGGGAGCTGTGGTTCTAACTTCCCAGCATCAGCACCGCCGGAAGTAATGCTGGAAAGGACTTGGAGCATGCGCTGAGTGCCAATCCAGAGAAATCTAATAACCTTATCACACAGTTCTTTTCAAGGATCAAATTACCTGCCACAAAACTGTGAGAAGAAATTACAAGAGATGTGCTAATGGCTTAGGTGTGATAAAATTTTTATTCTTTGACATATATATACATCTCTGAGTGTGTATATGTGTATATATGGATATTTGTATGTGTGTGTATATATACACACACACACAATATATATATTTGAAATGTGTATATGCAATAAATATATAGGGGGCACTATAGTAGGGAGCAGAGTCATCTGGTACCAAACGTGGCTGACTGCAATGCTTTTTTTTTTTTTTCTGTGTTGCTCTGGAGAGGAATTAAGGTGAGGACTAAAGCCCTTAGAATGGCTAGAAGTGAACAGGCATTTACAGGCTATAAGCTAGGTGCTAACTATACAAAGACAAACAGTTTGGTCCAAGTCCTTGAAGGAATTCATATAAGAGGGAAATATAAATAATTATAAGACAGCAGGGTAAATTTTATCCTGAAAAAATACAGCTTTAAATACAAGAAAGGATGGAGGTGTGGCTTACAATGACCCACTGTAAAAAATGAAATTATTTGTTATCTCCCATTTTATCTTTAAAATTCATGTGAATTTTGTGGTCTAGTTTATATTTTTAATTGAAAATATATATATGTTCTAAATCACTTGCTGTCATAAAAAAAGTGTTATTTATCCTTTTGGTTCATGGATAAAAACCGTGTTACGTGGAAGCCATCATTATGAGAAAATAAGACTACACTGGATAGGGGTGACGCTGGATGAGGAAATTCTTTTCTGTCTGGCTTTCAGAATATTTCTAAAATCTAGGCCCACCTAGATACTTGTTTATGAATGGCAACTTTTCTCAGGATTTTAAGAGCGTTATAACTTCATGATTTATCCTCTATTCTTATGATTAACAATGAACTCATTCATCTAATTTAGGTTTTCCCTTTTTGTGACAATTTTTTCTCGTGGAGACATGTAACCAGGAAAACCTCAGTGCGTGAGCTGTGCGTCGCCCCGCCTCCAGCTAAGGCGGTGTTCAGGCCCAGACAGCGGTGCGGCGCGGAGGGGGGTGCAGGAGGGATGCAGGTGGAGCTGTGGGAGAAATAGACACATGATCGCTGAAATTATCTGCAATTGCTTCACCATGTGGTGATGATCCCAAGCAGACCTACTTTTATAGAGTTTGCCATTGTTTTTCAATTTCCTGCAGACAATGTATCCCTTTACCGCCTGTCCCCGGGACAGATGGCTCCTGCGGCCTAATTTAAGAAGTCACTGCTATATTATATGGGCAAGGTTTCTAGTCACTTCCCATGGTATTGTGCTTTGTCTACAAGATGATTATTTAGTGCACTTTTTCCTTTATAAAGTGTATCATTTCAATCACCTCGTTGAACATGTACGAACACTTTATAAACATCATCTTTATGAACCTGGGGAGCAGCTCAGCGTCCCAGTGTGCATTCAAATGTAATGTCAACAACTGGGTTAAATTTGTTTTCCAGCCAACTAATTATATATGTCTGTGGGTAATGACAAAATAGATCATTTGACAGTACAGGGGTATCTTTTATACTTTATTACTACTTTTTGAGTCTGAAACAGCTTAAGCCAGGGCCACAGTTGCACATTCTGAATTGACCCTTGAATGATAAAGGGAGTAGGGGCATCAGCCTTGCCCCCTGCTACCCCCCACAGTCAACAATGCACCTATAACTTTTGCCTCCCCCAAAACTTAACTACGAAGAGGCTACTGTTGATGGAGAGAGCCTTACAGATACTATAAGCAGTAGAGTAACACATATTTTGTATGTTATATGCATTATACACTGTATCCTTCAAGAACGTAAGAAAGTAAAGAGAATGTTATTAAGAAAATCACAGGAAGAGGAAACACATTTACAGTAGCTATTGAAACAAGTCGGCGTGTAAGTGGACCTGTGCAGTTCACACCCGTGCTGTATCAACTGTACTTGTCCTGCAGAGTGCGTCTGAAACTGACTTCAAAGAAAGTCTCGGGTAATTTCAAATGTGCTTGTTCAATTGCATTTTACTATTTTCTTCCTGGTCAAGACTTGCTTCACTTCCATTGCCAACCTTCTTGAGATTACCTTTAAATTTCCACATGTCGGTGTGAAAATATCTCCACAGCAGTGATGGTTTCAGGTGGTGGTCACCAGGATGTTTGAGAATGTAAAGCGCAGGGCAATATGAATGTAGGGCAAACATCAACCCTGGCATTTCTCATAACCCCAAAGGACCAAACTTTCTCCTCATTTCTAACCAGTAAGCACAGTTTACTTCTGGGGCTTTCCCCTGCCTTTCCTATCATTGCATCAGTTAATTTTGCTGTGTGACAAGTCACCCCCACATGCAGAGGTTTAAAAGCACAGTCATCGATTTTGCACACAATTCTGGGGGTAAGCAGTGTGGGGCTGGGCCCTGCTGAACCATGTTTTCTCTGATGTGGACAAGGCTGTTCTTTTCTGGGGCTCACTTGAGTGCCCTAGTGAGCTGGCAGACCGTTTGGGGGCTGGCTGATCGACAGCTGGGGTGCCCCAGTTCTTCCGGGGCCTGTCCCTCTCCAGAAGGCCGGCCTGGGCTCTTGCACCGGGTGGCAGTGTTCGGAGAGCGGCATGCCCAGTGCACAGCGCTCTCTAAGTCTTATTAGTGTCACATTTCACAGCTGTCAGGATCCTTCCAGACTCAAGGGAGGGGAGAGGAATGTACCTCCTCGTGGGCCGGGTTACAAAGTCACATCGCAAGGGTGTGGATAGAATTTGTAGCCACCTTTGCAGTCAGCTGCGCTCCCATTCACATCAGACAAATGCAGACACAAAATTTGAGGACAACTAACACAGAAAAAGTGAAATTCTACTGATATGTACTTGAGTAGAAGTGCATCAAAAATGTTTGAGATTACTCATAGACAGAGAGCAGGATGGCAGCTAAGTGGTGGGGGAAAATAAGGGGTGGAGGGACTGAGCGAAAAGGATAAAGGACTCAGGGACATGGACAACAGTATGTTGAATGCTGGGGGGTGGGGTTATAAGGGGACTAAATTTTAATGGAGAAAATATACAATAAGAAAAATGTTTCGCAAGCCTTCAAGTAAAATTGGTGTAGAAGGGAGGTATTCTCAGTGATCTGTGGGTTTTGGCTCACCACCAGGTACCCCTGGGAGTGAATGCAGTCCAGAAACGAATTGTCAGACATTGGTACCAAATGCTGTGATGGCATATATGGTGCAGGTGCTGGCTGTGCCTGGGAATGGGGTGGTGGGAAAGGAATGGGGAGCCAGATGGTGCTGACTGACAGGTAAAGCTTGAACTGCGATTTAATGATGGATAGGGGGAAGGAAAGGTGGGGACAGGAGCCCCGAGACCAGTGGAATGTGCAAATACCGGAGAGGAACTTACTGCACAATCTCTTTAACATAGCGGGTCACCCACCCAATGCGGAATCAATCAATGCAATACGTAGATCTCTGTTACCTGCCGTTTTGCAAAGCTTATGATTGGGATTTCAGATATCTCCCTAAAATAATTTTAATTTTAATTTAATTTAATTTTATTTTTTATAAAATATTCTTTTAGATAACATTCTTGCTTGGTGTTATTTTTCTGCTCTTGTTTTCATGCTTTATATTTATTAAATAATTAACAGAAATTTTAGGATATTTTATTTATTTTTTAAAATTTTTTTATTTTTTTGTTTAATTACAGTTATTTGCATCCTCTCCCCTCTCCCCTCCCTTCCCCTCCCTAAAATTATTTTTAGAGAGTTATTTGAAATAGCATAGCAATACACCCACCAGATGATGCTATCAGCTTTCTAAAGGATCATGGTTTATTGGCCATGTTGTTTGGAGAGAAATATTGTAATATGAAGTGTAAATAAATACAATGGGAGGAGTAGATGAAATTCCGCCTAAATGTGAAATGTTCCTTCAGAAAGCTTCATACAGGAGACATTTGAGCCAGGCCTAAAGGTGTGATGGGTGAGTTAGAATGTGTGTTCACTCAATCTGGGAGCTGGCCAGGACTGGGGCAAACTGTGGACAATCACCTTGCACACCAGAAATCTGTGGTCTGCAGGTGCTTTTGGAGATAACGAACTGGAAGCCAGAAAAATCAGCCCTCCTGACTCGGTCAGAGGCTCCAGGTACCAGAGTCACATGACCTTCTGTCGCTCACATTGTCTGCAGCACCTGCTGTTGGTGGTACATACACGCATCTCTCAGATTTGAGTGCCGTTCACCCCTCTTCTGCTCACCAGGCAGCAAAAATGCCTAGAAAACCACACAGAGGGTTTAAACAGTCCCTTACCTTAGGGACTGCACGCCATACTGCTCAGCAAGGGTGCAGAGTGTGCGTTTCCAGGGAGGGGTGGTGAGAGTTTGCTACTGGAGCCTCAGTGTGACTCTCAGCCCAGCCTTGACCACACGCCTGGAGCCTCCCTCCCCAGAGGTACCCCGCACACCCAAGTTAACAGACCAATGATGTGTGCTGGGAAAAGAGACCTGGGCGACCTTAGCAGGATGTCCCTGGCTAAAGGGTTAGTTCCAGTGTGTGAATCCAAAATCTAGGAGACAGGGCTTCCTGGAGGAGTTACCCACACTCTGCTATCTGCTGTGTGTGGGGATCATCAAAACCTCACTTTAAGACCTCATCTATTTTTCTGGGCCAGAGGACTTGTGTGCAGTGTGAGAAATGAGGACCTGGGGAGTCCCGCGGGTGTTTCTGATCCCCCTTGCTTTGTCTGTGCTTGTTGATTGACTGTGTCTTTGAAATAGCAGATCTCAGTACTTAGAGTTCACACCAGTCTGAATCCACAGTCTAATCCTCTGTGTTCACACAGACACGAGTTCTTGCTCCTTATGGAGCTTCCTTCCACCCTGGGGAATCCTTCTTTCTTCTGATGATTCAGGTTTTGTTACTGAGTCAAGCTCAGCACATTACAGCCTGGTGATTCACAAACAAGGCTGACACCAGGCTGCCAGGATTGGATCCTGGTCCCTGTCCTTATCAGCTGTGTGATTTCATGCCACTTAATTAACCTTTCAGAAATGCTTGATTCCTATTTGTAAAGTAGGGAGCATGGTGGTACCTATCATGTGGAGTTGTTGTGCTTAGAATATGAGGGGGGACCCCCCAAAATGGAATTATCTTCTGGAAGGTGGAGCCCTTGTAGTACAGCCTTTCCCGGTAGGTGAGTGTTCTAGAAACCCATCTGTATCAGCATACCAGCTGGTGTTGTTGTGAGAGGCTGCGTTCAGCTTCAGTGAATTTTTTCTGAAGACACTTTCAACACATTTACCCATTTCATGATGGGCGATTTACAAGTGCATCTGCCCACACCGCACTGAGTATTCAGCAGTTTTTGACTAAAAAATGGCGTGACCCCATACCCCATTCTCTCTATTCACCCTGTCTCGCTCCAAGTGACAATTTTTTTGTTTCCTCAGATAAAAAAAAGTTCTCAAAGGGAAACATTTTGCCAGTGTGGAAGGGGTAAAACAGAAACCAGCAGAAGCACTAAAAGGCATCAGAGTTGGCAAGTTCAAAACCTGTTTTGAGCAGTGGAAAAAGTCTCAATCGGTATGTTGCATCAAATGGAGAGTACTTTGAAAGTGACTGAAGTTAAAACAGTAAGAATAAATACACAATTTTATATAGATAAATTCCGGGTTTTTTTGGATCCCCCTTTGGAGAGCTGGCACATGAAGCAGCTACATTAGTGCTGCTATTCCTTGAGGATTTTTTCTTCTTTCTTTAGGGATCTTAGAAGTTCTTAGTGCAAAATTGGTCTGGCTGCCCAGCAGATTATTAGATGTGTGTGGACACCATTCATGGGCACGACCTCAGTGGACCAGCTGTACTTCCGTGTAAGTGTATCCCAGACTGACTTCATTTGAAACTGGAATCCCTTATTAAAGCCTAATTTTAAGACAATATCCATTTGAGTTTTAATGAGATATTTATTTAGTGTGATTCTTCCCGAAGTCTGAGGTTCAAACTTCCTTTCTAAGATAGCAAAAGTAGGTGTGGGTGGGGAATGGTTACGCAGCCCACTCACATATAATTTTTAAATATTATTACTTCATTTGCGGTCAATGGAATCTCGCCTGTGGATAAAGTGATTAAAAAGCTATATTGTAAATTATCTACCAAGGTTCACACTCCCTACAGCAACCTCTGGAGGAATAATTTGAATGTGGCCGCAGGTGTTGGTTTTTGAAACGCACAGACAGCTCCATTAGGCCCAGCAGCTGCGCAAAGCCGCCCACCCACACTGCAGGTCTGCTTTGTGTTCTGGCGCCGGTTTTCTATCTCTTCCCAACTTTCTGAATTGAAGTGATTCTCACACAAGAGCCTGTTATTACCTTGTCTTGTGCATTTTCAAAATCATTTTTCTTTTGAGCAAGAGCTTGTCTTGTCCAACTTTACTCTCCCTAAGCACCTAACCCATGATCTGGTACATGGTGTACACCCAACTAATATTTGTTAATAAATACTTAAGTGACCAAAACCCTAATTTCTGAAAGGTCAAGGAATTTGCCTAGCTTGTGCCTACAATATCTTATATAAAATTACTTTTCATTGTTCTGCAAAGAAACTAGTTTCTATATTCTTCCTAAGATATTGTTGCATCCTGTTTAAAGGTTCTTGATCAAATTATTGAACGGCATTGAACAAACAGCCCTGATTGCCTCCATCTTACAGGTGAGAATACTAAAGCTTAGGGTGTTTTAGTCATTTGTCCTGCATTGCTCAACGAGTGACTGGGAAGCTCCAGAGTCTGCATTTTTTCCTTTTGCTTTAGGGCACTTAAGACAAATTATAGGCAACACTACTTAATCAGTAAACATCTATCAGCTAGAAATAAATGGAAGGAGAGAACCTGAAGCAATTTAAAAACTGTCAGCCAAATCACTGATTGGAAAATGTAGTCACAGGCCGTTCCGAGGAGCAAACTCATGCCTTTATTTTCACAAACCCCCTCTGCAGAAAATGTTTAAACATCAGAAGAGGGACTTCTGAAAGAGTGTTCCGTTTGGAGAGGTAGATGCACCTGAGTCCATTTATCTGTGTGGCTCAAGCAGAGCCTCTTCCAAACTTCTGGACATTTAGGGTCATTTCTTCACAGGAGGTCATGAAATCTTTGTCTTTCAATTACCTGAAGCAGACCTTCTACTAATGGTCCTTGGCCGGTGGGGATCCTGCTAGAAACAACTCTAAAACAGTGTGGCCGTGCACCCAGACCAAGCCGGTTGGATCCCAGAAAGACTTGCAAATTGCCAATCAATGGACCACCTACCCCTTCCACTGAGAGAGCTCCCACTTTTCTCCACCCCCACATTCAACATCTCTTTCCTAATATGTACCTCTCTGTTCAACAGAAGGCTGGTCTTTTACAACCAAAAATCAAGTTTACTTGTGTGGCTTAGGAAGAGGTCAGAGGTGGAATTCCAGGGCTGAAACTCGATAACTTGGCCATCACACCTTCAAGAAGCTCTGAACCCCTATGCAGAAAGCAGTGACTGGGTTGGAACCCCTGTGCCCTCCTTTGCCGTATAGTGTATGGAACTCAGTCCGACATTGGCTAAGCCCTAGGGTGTTATCTCCTCCAACAAGAGTGCCCTCTGAGCCCCCTTCTGGGGAGCAAGGGCTCTGGACATGACCCCGTGACTCCAACCAGCAGGAACCAAATTGCCTAAAGATTTGGAATACATCAGGAGCACCCCCCTGAAATTTCCTTGTTCTTTCTAGAAGAACAGAACTATGCAGGGCGGTCAAAAAGATTGTTCAAAGACATGATTCAATGTGCTTTAAAAGCAACATTTTCTTAAAATCAGGGGGTAGTCAGCAATGACCTCTTGTAGAAAGAGAGGAAATGCTTCAAGATACTATCCACAAGGGCTTTTGCACAGAAAGGCATGAGCTATGGACAAGTTCAACCAAGGTTCTACCTTTAAGATAGAGAATTAGAGGTGGTAAGATCCTCGTGTTTAGAAAAATATATATGTATACTAAACAGGTACTTAGAACCTACTTATATTAACCGTTTTGTCTTTAAATGTTGGTATGAGTTTTATTAAATATTTCTAATGAGGTCTCATTGATGATTTTATTAACCATTTAAGAGAAAGTTTTAATTTACAGAAAAATCACATTTGAATGCAACTGGGTAAGACATTTCCTAAATTACCCATGCCTTTGGAAGATGGACTTCACAGAGCATGTAACTGTAACACAGAGACTACATTTTATCCAAGTTTTATGTGTGGGAAGCAAGGGAAAATAAGGTTGCTTCTTGTACTCTGGCCTTGCAAACACAAGATTAGGAAGTGAAAGGAAACTTCCAACACTGGAATTCCAAACCCAACAAATACCATGTGTGTTTGGCTTAATAGACAAATAAATTAAAAAGAGTTAAAAAGAATGGTGTTTCCTTCTGAAATGTTGGAGGGCTGCTGTCAGTGAGCATGTCTCAGTTATGTTCCCAAGTTAAGTATTTCGGTGCAAACATCATCTGATTTGGTAATGCATTAAATAAAGCATAGCCTCAAATCTACCCTGCAAAATGCCATTAAGTAATTGGAATGCAATTAAAGTTTAAGATGTTAGAGAAATTCTGCCAAGATTCATTAGCACCCCAAATTACCTTCGGTGTTTATTTGGTAAGAAAACAATGATAGATGAAACTCAGGAGGTACCTTGGATAACCTTAAAGTTCTAGGTTGGAAACTCGAGATATAAAACCCAAAGGGTTTCTTTTTCCATTTATTTTAACTAATGACTTTCATTATAATAGAGAGAGGACAGAGCCTGTGTTTATTTGCCTGTACACATGCCAGAATTTTTTTAAAAGATTTTATTTATTTTTAGACAGAGGGGAAGGGAAGGAGAGCGGAAGAGAAATATCAGTGTGTGGTTGCCTTTTGCTCACCCCCTACTGGGGACCTGGCCCGCAACCTGGGCATGTGCCCTGACTAGGAATCGAACCAGCGACTCTTTGGTTCACAGGCTGGCACTCAGTCTGCTGAACTACACCAGCCAGAGCTGCATGTCAGAATTTTATATCCAAGTCCATAACTACATGCTAGAATGATGGATTCTCATTGTGTCAGTTAGACTAACTAGCTTGTGCCGTAGTAACAACCAGTCTCCAAACGTTGGTGGGTTATTTTTGTCTCACGCTTCAGGGGCACTGAGGATGTTCAGGGAGCTCTGCTCCTCGTCTCCTCCTTCCAGGGCGGATGCTGTCAGAGCAGCCTTCGTCTCAAATATTACTCTTCTGACAGAGGAAGAGGTTTCCGAGGACCTCGCCCTGGCAATGAGATGCGTTGTTCTAACAGCAGAGCTCCTCACCTCCACTTGCAGCTCATTTACCAGGGCAGGCACATGACGCCACCCAACCCTAAGGTGGCCAGGAGGTGCACCCACACACGTGCTCTCGAGTAGAGAGCCGGAAATACTTGCTGAACATCAGTAATGACCGTGACACGTCTAAGTAACAACTACTGAGAAGAGATAGTCCAGTACTTAGAAAAACAAAGCAACCCTTGGAGAGAATTTTCAGGGAGAAGAAGAAAAAGGCTGAGCCAGAAGCCCGAGATGAGAAAATATGCTGGCGTCATGCATTTCAGGAAAGCCTTAGCATGGGGAGACTTAAAAATCCCTTAGTTGCTTGTAAGTGTGCATGATCGCAAATGCTTATGTTGCAACCTGCAGAGAAAAAGGAATAAAATAGAATAAAATGATCTCATAAGTATCCTAGAGTTGGTGGTGAGATAGAATACGTGCCTGAAACATACAAATAGATAGGCTTTTTTTTCTGAATAAATTATATACATATGGAAGGAAAAAGGAACACCTCGAAATCTACAAAATTTCCTGGCACCTAGTAGGCATTCTCAGTATTTGTTGAATGAAAGATTTCTTTATGTGAAATTCATGTAATTAAGGATGGCACCAGGGACAGTGCCTGCCTGCTGGATGGCAGTTGCTGTGTTTTATGTGTTTTATTCTGCTGAATTATATGTGTTGAATTAATGGACAAATAAAGACAGAGAACATGTGAGTTGCACACCCAGACAATAAGAGAAATTGGACAAAGGACAAGCATGTAAATGTAAAGATATATAAAGAGGCAGCATTAGGCTTCTCAAACTAATTTGATATCTATTCTACAAAAGACAGAGTGTCTGATTGTAAATTCCTGACTAGCCCTGGTCACAATTTCATCTCTCAGTATATAGGAGATGGTAGAAAAGCTGGCATTCCATACTTGTTTCTTTTTTTATTCATCAAAAGCATTAGTCATTTATAAATTAAAAAAAAATAATCCTAGGCAAACTATGCCTGAAGTTCATTCTACAACAGATTGTAAATGCTAGACACAACATATATCTAAACTATATGAAGATAAACATCAAAACTACTCAGAAGAATTAAAGTTCTTATTCCATGGACGAAATTTGTGAAAGGGAACATAGCCTACAAAGGATGGAGCATAATTCATAAAATGTACCTCTGACCATCAAAAAGCCATCAAAAGAACTCAGAGTAGCTATACACAAGAGCATTCTGATGAAAAAGGACAGCTATAGAAGAATATGTGACCCCAAAATGACACATATGAGTTAAGTATCAAGCCTCAGATAAACCAAAACCCAGGGTAAGAGTCAACCATGGGCCCTTTGTGAAAAAATAAATAAATAAATAAAAAGCAGGGCAACAGCAGAGAGATGCATAAACTGCTAATAAGTAACCAAGAGGCTGCAGAACAATTTGGCCATGACTTTGCTTCATTTTTCTTCAGTGAAGACAGCCTCCATGTTCAAAGGTATAGAACAACCGACTTAAAGGAGGAATAACTCTCCACAATGGTACAACAAATTCTGTGTGCGGGGTCTCCTCCCTGGGAGATCATTGCTGCTCAGCTGCTGGAAGAGGCATCGCTGAGTGGTTTTTAAAGAGCGACGAGGGGTTCTTTAGTCAGGAAGACAAAGGAATTTTGTGCATACGATGGGCTGGGATGGGCACAGATCCATGGTTTCAAACAACAAGGTGGGCGGCCCTGTGAAGTCCCTGCGTAGTACGGGGAAGCAGGATTTTGCCTCCCCCAAGTATGTCTCTTTAGTATGGGGATTATTTTGAGCTGAAGACAATTGAGACTCAAAAAAACTCAGGAAAAGCTTTTTGCCTCTCTTTAAATGGCCTAGAAGAACTTAGATAAAGGACCAAGAAGAGCAGTGAGATCATTGAAGTTATCTACAAGAACACAGGCTAGGTGTGGGAGGGGGGACTCACCGGGATGGAGACCAAAGTCCTCTTGTGTCCCATTGCCTGCGTGACATAGTCACTTTTTGTTCACCAAACATTTGTTTCCCATCTTTTCAAGAAAGGCCTTCCTCCCCTTAAGGTCCCAGACTCCTAGAGCTTTCCTTTAGTTCAGGACGGCATGTAAACTCCACTTGCCTGACTGCCTGGAGCCCGCACACAGGTGAAATTAAATTTGTGGGTTTTTTTTCCTCCTATTAATCTGTCTTGGGTTAATTTGATTATTAGTCCAGCTAAAGGACCTGGAAGGGTAGAAGGAAAAATCTTCCTCCCCAGCAGTGTTGAGGCAGAAAGCCAGGAGTGTTCACACCAGAGAATCTGAGAGTCCTCTAAAACTCAGGAGAAAGCAAGAGTTTGGCCAGTGGCGTGTGGCAGGGTTGATGCGGGACAGGGGTGCAGCGTGGTGAGGCTTGGACAATTGCTGCAGAATTGGAAGTCGGAGCTGAATGGGGAACTATAAAAAGATTGCCAGAGTATCGACAGCCCACACGAGGCTGGCGTCCAAGGCTTTATAATAGCTCTGCTCACATCTGATTGGTTATAACACAAATAACATTTCCAGACAAAGAGAGACACATGGGAATGTCAAGCGAAGATAATTCCGTGACTGCCTGTTTTGCCCCAGTAGCATGGGTGGTACAGATGGAGTGTGCCCTGTCAACGGGTCAGATTAAAGAGCAAGTTGTGGATGTCTGTTTAGCCTGTTTGCCAGGGTTTCGGGTTTCCTGAGGCTCTGTTTGCAAGGTAGCAGCAACTCTGTAAATCTTTTCTCCAAGAACTTGGAACCAAGACAATAGGAAGGACCCCGGGAGTTGACAGCAGATAAAGAGAAAGATGCCACTGGCCCTGAGGGTCCAGCGAAGTAAGGACAGGAAATTGGACACAAGAAATTTGGAACCCTCTGAGGGATCACACTCTTGCAGCTATCAGAGCTCTCTTTCCCTTTTTCAGGGCATGAAATATCTGTGACCATCATTTAAGTCTTAAAACCCAGTGTTCACAGGTACACGAATTCCCCTTTCTCTCCTTCCTGCCCATTTGATTCTCTCTGTTCATATCATTGATTTTTTTTACTCCTTTTCCTTCCTTCCTCCCTCCCGCCTTCTCTCTCTGCCTTCCTAACCTTAGACTGATGATTTTTCCTTTGGGAACCTGGCTGCTCTACAATGTCGAAGTACACAGAGCAATTCTTATTGGCATGGATATGTGGATTCCATCCAAAGTATCCTGGTTACAGGTGCTGCTGTGTCCTGAGTCTTTTTCTGGGTCTCTGTCACAGGGACACATACACACCCTGTAAAGCCCTCGAACATCACTGAAATGTGGCTTTCTATCCCTGCCGCCCACCCCTACCCCGCCATCATACTAGCTAATAAACATGAAGTTAATGGGGTGAAAGTTAACGATGAAAGAGTTTTAGATGACTTTCAGGCCTAACTATTGATATTAAAGGAAAACAACTGGATTCAGAAAATCCAGGGGCTCTCTCTATGTTAATATTTGACTAACTTTTGATGTTCATATCCTGGATATGTAGTATCTAGAATATAATAAGCAAGTAAATATTTTCAAGTTTGGAGAAAAATAAAGTCACAGAGATGGATTTACCAGGAATCTTCTGGGCTGTAAGTGTAAAAAGAAGCCACCCTGGCAATGAATTGCCCAGTCTGTACCTCTGTCCTGGTACCAGGATGATTCCATTTAAATTCCATTTAAATCCAAAATATCAACCCAAATCTCCCAAGCACTGATGCTTAAAATGAAGCATGGGAACGACGTTCATAAAAACACAGACAGCCCTGGCTGGTGTAGCTCAGTGGATTGAGTGTGGGCTGGGAACCAAAGGGTCCCGGTTTGATTCCCAGTTGGGACACATGCCTGGGTTGCAGGCCAGGTCCCCAGTGGGGGCCACGTGAGAGGCAACCATACATTGCTGTTTCTCTCCCTCTCTTTCTTTCTCCCTTCCCCTCTCTCTAAAAATAAATAAATAAAATCTTAAAAAAAAAACAAAACAAAAAAACACAGACAAATGTTGGAACCATGGCTGAGATAAATTAAGAATTGTTTTTTGGTTTGAATTTATTTTCATGTTTCTCACATTGATGTTTCTCTCCCTCTCTCCCTTCCCTTCTCTCTCAGAACCAACAAATAAATAAATAGTGTCAGTATATAAACTTTGATTGGTTATGTTAGTTTCAGGTGTACAATATTGAGATTTGACATTTTTCTATCTTACAATGTGACCATCCCACTCATTCTAGTAATCATCTGTGACCGTGTAAACCTATCACCATCTTATCGACCAGATCTCCCTTCCTCTTTCCACACACCCCTCCTCCCCCTCCCTTCTGGTAACCATCCCTTCCGTCTTCATTTCTAAGAGTCTGTTTTCTTTCGTTTTAGATTCCACGTGTAAGTGAATCCATATGTCTTTCTGTGCCTCACTTATTTCAGTTAGTATAATATCCTCTAGATCTATCCATGTTTCTACAAATATCACCATCCCATTCTTTTTATTGCTGGAAATATTCTATTGTATATATATTCCACAACTTCTTTATCCATTCATGTGTTCACAGACACCTAGGTTGCTTCCATGTCTTGGCTATTGTAAATAATGCTGCAGTGAACATAGGAGTACATATACCTTTTCAAATGAGTGTTTTCAGGTTTGTTTGGTATTTTTTGATAAATACCCCAAAGTGTGGCCATATGGCGTATCTGTTTTTAGTTTTTGAGGAATCTACATCGTCTTTTCCATAGGGCTGCAGCAGTTTGCAGTCCAACCAATGGTAGTGCACAAGGGTTCCCCTTTCTCCCCCACATCCTCAACAACCTATTATTTGTCAACATGGTATTTATTGACTTTTTGATAATAGTTTTATGGTTTCGACTCAAGTTTTTATTTCATTTTGAGTTTATTTTTGTACATGGTGTAAGAAGGTGATCTAGTTTCATTTTTTTGCATATACCTGTCCAATTTTCCCAACACCACTTATTGAATGGACACTCTACCCCACTGTATGTTCTTGCATCCTTCTCCAAATATTAATTGACCATATAGGTATGGGTTTATTTCTGGGCTCTCTATTCTGTTCCATTGATCTACATGTCTGTTTTTATACCAATATGTTGTGGCCATTCTATATATAGCCTTACATTATTTACAAATTTTTTTCCTGATTGATTTCAATTTGAGGCATCTTCAAAATACGGTCTAGGTTTTCAATTTCTTAGAACTATAAAAACTCTTTAAAAAACCTTTGAGCTGTGTCAGCCTTGAGCCATATAAACTATGGAGTACCAAAGAGCATTAAACACTGTAAACTCGTCTATTTCTATTGTTAGGGAGGGGAAATTACTTTTTTCTTCTCTTGGTTTTTTTTTGGCCAGTCCAATAACTAAAATGACATAAGATTGATTAACAGAAGGATATTAAATTTAACCACACAGGGAGCTCACATCTATATGAGAGATACAGATGTCACTCCGGACTAAGAAGAAGGAGGCAGAGGCCTAGGACTTCAAAGGGAGGCGAGGCCGTTCACAGGAAGATGAAGAGAGTTAATGTTTGGAAAACAAATGTTTGCTGGACCATTCAGAAACGCTGGGTCACAGCAAGGACTTCGATCAAAAGGGACTAGCTAAAGTCCTCCCTGTCCGTCACTCCTGGTTCATTTTCAACCTTAGCTGTCTCTGGTGACACATCTCTTCTATCTAGATTCTTTTAGACAGTTGGGGAGAAGGTCAAAGTTTCTTTTGGAGTCTCTGGGGCCTTCATTGTTCCAGCTTGAAATAATGTGCCTACCACAGTGGCACGTGTTGAGATGATTTGTTCTCAGCTTCTACGCTGTCATTCCAGGTCACCAGAAACTACAGCATAAAGTGGCAATGGTTGCTTAGATAAGCACTGTGTTCTAGTTCCCCGGCAGCTTAGATCACACATCACAAATGTCAGAAATAGTGACAGATTTCAGTTATTCAGAAAACAAAAGATAAAAGCAAACTCCTATTCCCGATACATATGCTACAAAATAAAATCATCTAATTTTTTAAAATACTAATTTGTGAATAATATAGCACTGGAATGTAAGCTTCAAAATAGCAGGGATTTGGTCTATTTTGATCACTGACCAATTCCCTGTGTCTAAAAGACTACCTAACAAGAATAGGCACCCACTGAACATTTGTTAAATTGTTAGGTCTTCTTCTTCTAACCCAGAAATTCTTTCCACAAAGGAAGTGAGGAAAGAGGAGACTTTCAGTAACAAACTATAGAAATGATCCCTGAAAGTATAGTCTTGAAAGAGGAGACTTTTATTATATTGCACAGGCATTAAACCAGAATGTGATGCTCCCCTGGGCAATCCCCTGAGAGAGGCACAGTCCCCAAAGACACAGACAAATCTCACCCTGCTATGAATCCAGACACACACAACCCATGACATGCATGTTCCCAAGGAACAGTAACTAGTCCTCAAGGATGAGGACTTGACAATACCATGTGTTGCCCATCCTTCATCCTAACTTTACCTGGTAGTTGGAGCGACCATCTGTACCATCGAATTGGCTTTATCAGGAGGAAACACCAACCTTCTCACAGCCCCCTGATGAGGCTCATATCCTCTCACAGAAACTGGGGCGAGGGGAGCCCAGCTCCTCCGGCTCCCAGGCTGCTGAGAAAGGTAGTTCTGGGTCTTACAGCTCACAAAAGGCCTGTCCAGTCTTCACAAGGACTTACATCCATCCCAAAGAGACGAGAAAAACACTTGCCAGGACAACTTTCTAAGATGACTGCTCCAAGAAAAATGGGCAGAGTGTCCATTGCCTTATTTTAAACCTGTATGCATCCTTCCAGAATGAGGAAGGTATTTCTACCATCCAGATTGCATTTGGTCCCAGAAGGCAAGCATACCTGTGGACTCAGTGACTGGTGACAATATTTCTAAGTGTTTTACTATAGAAGCAGGATTGGGAAAATTCCAACTGCAGCATTATTTACTTTTAGTAACGACGAACAAAATGATTTGCCTTCATATCACATATATAGACCGGACCCTGAATTGTAAGCTTGCTAATTATTGTTTCCAATCATTAATGGCAGTGTATATGTGTGTAACTATGTAAACAACTGTGTAAACATTCCCTAATGAACCTCTAATGTTCTTCCAGGGTCAAGCCAGGCTTTTCAAAGCAACTGAAATATTGTCACGAAGACACTGATTACATTAGCGGAGGCGTGTGAAAGTCGCTGTCAGATTAATCACAGGTACAGAAATGCTATCTTAATTGAGCTGAAGAAATTCTTTGATTAAAGTTATCTTAATGATGATTCCAGTTCACATTTCATATGTAAGTCAAACCATGGGGTGCTTGGAGATATTAACTGGCCATGAGATGAATCATTCCATGGGGTTCAACTCCCTTGCTACTAACCCCTCTCTTCCACCCAGATATTGAAGAGGAAGAAACCATTTCTTCTCTCATTGCCATGCACATGAGATGGAGCCCTGAGAACTCCATCTTAAGCTCCTCAATTGGAAAGTAATGATGTAATAAACACTGCACTGTCCCGTAGTGGAGAACTTTTCTCTGTCCCCTTAACTCTACTTCAGGTATAGAAATGGATTAAGTGGCACTAAGTTTGAGTATTTCTTGGGTACAATGGCATGTTCCTGGCCATTAGAAGGATTCCCAGAGTTCCTGGGTTCTAAGTTTAAGGATTTTGTCAATCTAGATCCACCCACTGATCTCATCTATAAGTTGGCCAAAATATTTTAATCCTTCCACAGGAAAGCCTATCACTGAGTGCCACATGGGTCAGGCATTGTGCCTGGGGTTCATATGCATTATCTCATGTTGCCCTCACAGAAATCTTATGAGTGAATTTTCACAGATGAGAGATTAAGGCTCAGGTGTCAAGTGATGAGCTCTAAATCACATAGCTTGTCAAAAGCAGGATGAAAATCAGACCCACATCAGTTCAACTTCAAAGGACATGCGTGATAAGGCACTTCTCTTCTGCAAAAAGCCATGGCCAATGAAAAATAAGTTTAATTTGTGTCCTTTAGCCAGGACCGCTTAAGGAACTCTCAAATAATTCAGTATTAACAACAGGAGTCAAGGATTAGCGCCACTAGGACCAGATGAGAGGTGTAGATAATTGGAGGTGATTAAGTGTCTGCCTTGCTCTCTAGGTTTTCTTTTGTGCATTTAGATGTTTCCTCCTTCAGGTGATGGTTGTGGCTGGCTTCCCAGGTGGGCAGAATCTCTCAGTCACCCTCACAACCATTGGGACTCCCAGTTCAGAGCCTACTCTGGAAACTACAGAATTAACAGGACATTTCACTTTTATGAACAAATGTCTTCTGTGTAATGGAATGTGTTCATTTTTTTTTAAGTGACAGTAAAAGTCCATTGGTTTGTCTAATTTCCCACTAAGTGAGCTTAAAAAGAAATGAAAAAGGAAGGTGCTTTTCTTTTCTTGGTGTAAATGGGTTTAAGTTACAGTAAGTCTATTGAGTTAAATAGCCCCAAAGTGTTCCCAGGCATGGCATCAGGCAATCCCAGCAACCACATGGATGGCTTTTGCTCCTTAGCAAGACTTCAGTAGAAAACACCCATGACTCTATGGTAAGTTTACAACCAACTGCAAGATGACACCCCAGAGCTATGGTGGGTGCTCTGCGTGGGAACAGAACACAGCCATGCCCACGAGCCATTCCAAAGGACTGAAACACAGGAGTGGTATCTCCCGTGTTCAAGTTCTTCTCTTGAGAGTAAAATTTAAGTGATGTGACAGAGATTTCCAGAACCAGAAATATTCTTTGCAGAAAATCAGAACTGTAACATATTTGTTGCAAAGAATGAAACCAAAGATAAATATAGAACTAACAAACTGATCAAAATAATTAAAATGTCTTTCAACCATAGGTATTTGTTCACTAAATTTAGAGCCATCTCAGTTGGCTGTGAATAGGATTCTTGAGCACTTTTAAGGCATATGCTGAGAGCGATGTTTCCCTCACTATTTATTGCCATTTGACCCTGGAAATACGCTCTTGTGTCACTCACGGCTGCCTGGCTTCGTTGGCCAGCTTTCAGCTCGAGTCAATGTGAAGTAGACGTAAAACAAAAACAAAACAAAACTACACAGAAAAAGCCAGTACATGGATACATAAAAAGTGGCTGCTCTATTTGGAGATGCTTATCTCAAGTGAATATGTATTTATTTGAAACCTGTCATGTCACTCTTCCAGGTCCTGAAACCAACAGTCCCTAAGGTCTCCGAGGAGATTGATGGCAAACACTCTCCATCTCAGATTCAGGTCCTTTTTAAGTCTGAGCTTCATAGAGAGCTGAGAATCCCTTAAAAGTCTATGCAAAGTTGTGTGCAAATGTGTGGGTTTGTATTAGGTGATGTGAGAGAATTTTCAAGGAAAAGGATCATAGTTTTCATTAGTTTCTAAAAAAAAATTATGGTCCAATAAGTTTAAAAGCCATATTCTATGGATGTTTTGGTATGTAAATCTGGAGCATTAGTGAAAACAAAGGACCAGTGGAGTTTCCTAATTTTTTTGAATTGTTGGAGTCATATATTCAGAAGAAATATCTATTGTTTCTTCGGAAATATAATTTTCATTCTTTAGTCTCATAATATTGGTTACTACACCAGAAACAGTGACGAATAATTAGAAAAACTATTAAAAATAGAGTGGCAAGTAAAAATAAGTGTTTTTGAGAAAAATAATCACTTAGGCCCAAATTAGAGAAGTACATAGAGTCCCTGCTTCATGGTGAAATTTGGGAAACTCCACATAAATATTCCATTTGCACCCCCTGCAGCTCCTGGAAACAGCCATCCTAAGTTGGCTGCTTCATCTCTAATAAAGCAATAGTATTACACCTTGTCTGAGCCAATTTGCCTACTGAGAATAAAAGCTCCTTGCATGATTCATTCCGCATAAAATCATCTGGTTTTTGCCCACTGCAAATAATTGATTCTTGGCACCGGAATGGGAACTATTTACAGTCCACGTCTGTTGAAATGACTTTGAGATTTAGCTTAAACAAACAGAATCGAAGTCAAGGGTATGTTTTCTTAATGCTGTTGGTTGCACCTGTTATAATGAAATCTTAAAAGGCCCACAAAGATCTGTGATAGAAATGGCAACGAGAAATTCCAAATCCTAACCCAATGATACTTTTGATGCGATCTGTCCAGGAAGAAGGGAGAAAACTGAAGCCCAAGGGGAGTCTTCTTTGGGGAGGCATCAGAAAAGGTGAGACTTTCTGTGACACGGTCCTATTCAAGGGTGCACCACCCCCAATATCACACTTAAAGACCCCTATAAAAATGAAAACTTATTTGGGAAGCAACATATCAAGCAGCTATGTTATAGTACTGTAGCATATTTTATTGATTTAAGTAATCTAATAAAGAACTCTAGCAAATTCTGGGAGAATAGGAACTTGGACAGCAGCTTTATGAGACTGAGGGGCAAAAGTGAATGAATTTTCAGCTGAGAAGTGAGTGTCAAAATAACTATGAGAATTAAGGTGTAGTGAATGAATAACATAGACTAGGTATTGCTTTAAATTCTTAGGGCTAGATAGATTAATACGTATAAGACACTTCTGCCCCTGTCTGGCATGTGTAAATGCTCACTATATTAACTATTATCATTAAGGTATTAGTGTTATTAAAAGCGATCTTGGCAGTTATATTCCCTTGTGCACGTTGAAATCAAATGTAATATTTACTGAGGTTTCAGATGTAATAACAATGATTAGTTTAATTACTACTTCTTTTAAAAACAATTATGTGTAAATTCATAGAACAAACACAAGTATCAACAGTTTAAAGTGCTTATAAGCTTTGGAGAGTTTAAAAAACAGAGAAGTTCAGCGTGGTAAGTTTTTGGACGAACGCCTATAACAAGGTAAGCAGAGCACTGGAGCCCCAAAGCTGTGCAGGCCCTGAGTTCATGTGCTAATGCTGCAGGTGTGGGACCTGGCCTCTGGGCTGTGCGGGCCAGGGCGGAAGTCATCGCTGTCAAAGAGAGAGGGACTAGAACCCCTCAGGGTAAGGGCAGAGGGCTAGGCCACCTGACCCCACCCCCAGAGGACTGCAGAGATGGAAGGCCCTGCTGGGGCCGAGCAAAGTAGAAGAAAGGAAAAAAATGGAACATTTCTAGGAAATTGTGTGTCTTCAGGCCTCTGCCCTCTTAGAGTTGTAGAAAACCATAGTGATAATGCCTAATGAGTTTAAGGAAATAAAAATAAGATAAGGAATACCAGATACAAGTAACATACAAGTTTCAAAGAAGGTAAAAGGAATCAAAATGTTCTAATGGTCATGCATTGTCTTAGAAGAGGATAAAATCTAGATTAATTTTAGGTTTGGATAAATTAAACAAGAACATTATCATTTCTAGGGTAATCACAAAAATAATAGAAACATAATGAAACTTCCAAACTGATGGAAGTAAAAATAAAAAAATGAAACATGCTTGGTCAATTTTAAAAGGACAGGAAAGAACAGTTAAACAAATACTAAACATAGGAAATAAATGGAAAATATGAAATATGACAAAATGAATCCAAACAGATTTGTGATTAATTTTATGTACACAGAATGTGGAGCTAAAAGACAATTATTATCAGACAGTATTTTAAAACAAAGCATGATAAAATCTAACAATATGCTATTTGCAAAAGACAATTCTAAGCAGGTACATTCAGGAAGGTTGATTGTTCAAACAGACAAAGATGAATAACACAAATACTAATAAAGAATCAATGAAACTAAACTTGAAGCAACACGATATCCCTACTGATAAAGAAGTTCACTTCAACCCTGGCTGCTGTGGCTCAGTAGGTTGAGTGCTGGTCTGTGAACCAAAGGGTTACGGGTTCGATTCCCAGTCAGGGCACATGCCTGGGTTGTGGGCCAGGTCACCAGTTGGGGGTGCATGAGAGGCAACCACACATTGATGTTTTTCTACCTCTCTTTCTCCCTCCTTTCCTCATTCTCTAAAAATAAATAAGTACAATCTTAAAAAAAAAAAAGAGGTTCACTTCAGAAGTGTAAAAATTTTCATTTACCATGAAGATATGAGAGGTAACAGCTTCAAAATATAGAAAGAAAAAATTGACAACTGAAAATAAGCAGTAGATAAATCTATAATCATAGTGGAAAGTTAAAGTACACATATTCTGGCACTTTGTGGCATAGGCAGACAAGAGCTTACTAATTTATAGAATATTTGAATAGCACTATTAACACACTGACTCAATGTGTTAAATACTGCACCATGCACAGAATGGGAACCTAAAGCTCTTTTTGGCACCCCGAGTAGGGGACTTTCCCATTAATCAAAGGCAGATATTTTTTATACATTAGGTGCATATAGTTTGCATATAGTCACAGAACACACAGAAAATAACATTTGCTCAGTTGTTCCACCTACCTCACACCTTGTTCACTTTCCCCATGGAGGGAGATCAGGACCTGAGAGCACCTTTAACTAACTCACCAGCTGCCAGAGCACATGGCACAGTTGGGAAACTGAGGCAGAGAAGATTCTTGGGGGCTTTCAGTGTGGGAGGGTCCAGGGCTTTATGCCAGGTTGCGGTCACAGGTTGCCAACAATTCATGTCCCATGTTTCAGCCAGAAATCCCTGTGTGATCCCTCTTTCACCTCCCTCCTTGCGGTAACCAGACCCCAGTGTGGCCCCATGAGGTTCCCCTCCTGCCTGCCCAGTGGACGCACATCGATAGTTTCCTAATGCGAGGTAAAACCAGACACCTTTCCAACTACGTAGTCCATTTCCGGCTCCAAGATTCCATAGCGATTCAAAGCCACCCCAAAAAGTCCTGAGGTTGTACAGGATTCTCTTGTATTCACTATGGGCAGGAACAGAAACGCCCCAGAGGGCAAACAGGGATTGTGGCAGCTGGGGCCATGGGGTAGAAGTGAGTGAAGTCCCTCTGCCACGCCAGTGACCTCTGTGTGCAGACCGGCATCTTCCTCCCTCAGCACTGTTCTCCAGGGGAAGCCAGCGCGGTGCACCACCAGAGCAGCCGTTTCTGGCCTTGCTCGTCTCATGGCACACAGAAACGAGTGACTAAAATTCTGCGGCACACCAAAAAATGTATCTTTTGCTGATGTGACAAAAATAGGTATAATTTTGATTCATTCTCACCAGACAGCTATTGTTGTGTTGGCTGCTGTTGTTGTTGTTTTTTTTTTTAATTGACTGTCTAAAGGAAAAGAGGTCAGCACCCCTCTGTAAAGTCACTTATTGCCTGTTTTAAACCCTGTGGCAGCACACTGGTGTGCTTGCCACTGCACACAGTTGAAAATTGCCGCACTAGAGCATCTGTGTTGCCATAGTAACGGGCACGTTTGGTTACTAGATGTGAAGTAAGAGTGTCCCGCTACATCTGAGGTGAGCGGAGGAGAGGGCTGGAACAAACTGCAGAGGCTCCCAGGGGATCCGGACTGTGTGGGTAGGAGAGGCAGAAAAATCTAAGGATCAGGTCAGTCTGGGGCCTCAGGGGCACTGAGAGTCAGAGCTGAAAGCCTGACCCTAGGGACGGGGTGGGCCTGAGAGCAGGAGATGAATGAAAATCCAGAACCAGAACCAGGGAGCAGAGGATGGAGCCCTGAACAAAGGCAGGTGAGACACAAAGAGGGTGCACGCCCCCCAGAAGGGGGCTGAGCCTGTGATGCATTCGGAGAGGGCACCATGGAGCCTTGCCGATGTCCAGAGAGCCCTGGGCGATTTCCATTTTGTGAGGCTCCCGATAAAGTACAAAGTATATAAACAAGACAGGAGAAGACTCAGAGAGAGAGATTGGGCTGATGGTTGCCAGAAGGGAGAGGGGTTGGGGAACTGGGTGAAAAAATGTAAAGGGATTGAGAAGTACAAATTGGTAGTTACAAAATAGTCACGGGGATGGAAAGTACAGCACAGGAATATGGTCAATAATATTGTAATGACTGTGTCTGGTGCCAGGCGGGTCCTACAACTATCGGAGGGACCACTCTGTAAAGTATACGATTATCTAACCACTATGCTATACACCTGAAACCAATACAGAATGATATTGAGTGCCAAGTGTAATTGGAAAATAAAATAAATTCATAAACAAACAAAAAAAACAAAAAGAATAGCTAATATAGGGTTATGAAATAATGAGGTATTTTAAATGATTATATTTACCAAACTAATATTTTAATAAAAAATGAATGTCATGTATGTGATGCTTGCAAGATGGTTATAGGTTTTATTTGAAAAATAATGATCAGTGTCTAAATCTACAGCTCCTAGTGAATGTAAGGGCAGGGACTCACGACACCCCTGTCCCACCCCACTATGATGTCTTGGGTACCAGGCATGACATAGGGCCGGGCTGACCTAATCTGGCAGGAGATAGAAGCAGAGCAAAGCATCAGTCTGGGGGGACAGGGCACTGAGAGGGATGCAGGGAGGATGAAAGGACAGCAGACGGAACAGATGCTATTGTTACTGCTCCTGGAATCATTCTGGAAAAGCAGATCAGGCTCCCTCTGCATCCACGCTCACCAAAGTCTGACTCCATACTTAGATGCTGTGTTACTGCAGGTCAGTAACTCAACCTCGCTCTCCTCTATTGCTTTTCGCAGTGGAAAATGGAATATGTTTTAATCCATGAACTGTGAGTAGCCTAGGCGATTGAAAAGTATTCAGCTTGCTAGCCCTTGCTCTAGCTAAGCCTAACGAAAATAATCTCTGCTCTGTAAAGGATGACTTCTGCTAGATTTCAGAATCAACGGGAGATATTTCAAATCGTTTCATTGAGGTATTTATTTTTTCTCAGTTCACGGAAGAGACAATAAGATCTTTGCATGACCCTGGCTGTGTAGGTAAAGCAGCAGGTGTTTCTGAAGGTCCCCAGAGGTGCTTGTACCCATTTCTGTACCCACTCGGGCATTTCCTGCTTCCAGCAGGGCAAGCAGCGGGCGCTACCTCTGCGGGCTCCCAGGGGAAACGCTGCCTTGTATTCTAAGATCTTTACAAAGTACCATAGATGCCCAGTGATAACAGCCATGAACTTTTAAAATATGCAGTACAATATAAATGTCACATTAATAAAATAATGTTAACCTTTACCATTATATAAGTGATTTAAATTCTGAGTTCACTGGACTAGTGGTGAATGCCTACATTTTCTCCACTTTACATCACATAATCTTTAAACTCACGTTCTGTTACTCACATCACCTACACGATTTATTTGGAATGTGTGTTCCCCCCACCCCACCCTCTACACACACGGGCACACACCCCTGTTTCATGCTGTCATTTCTGTCTGTTTCAATAATACTATCAGGATGTCTCACTCAACACAGAGAGACTCAAGTCCCTACACCCATGGCTGAGAAACTTCCAGAAGCAGCCTCTACCACTCCCAGTGCGGTTTTTGGTCCACAGTTTGTTCTGGTGGCACTGGCATGGGGAAGCTTCTCTTCCTTGACTGTCCCATGCTCAGTTCAAGGTCTTCTGCATTTTTCAGCATGTACCCACAATATCTTAAACCTGCAGTGTGCCTGGGGGTGTACAGATCAGACACTACCTTCTGATCTTCCCTGGTCATGATGCTTCCTGGTTCACCTCACCGCAAGCCTCCCCCTCCCAGTCTTTCTGTGTAATTTCTAAAAAATAGGTTTAATGTTTTATGATATAATAAAACACATGGATATAAATTTCTTGCATTCCAATATATTCCAAGGAAATGACAACAAATCCTTGATTCTGAAGATATAATGCAATTAGACCTCCCTTTTTTAATTCTAAGTTCCAAGTGAGTTTTAAAACCCACTAAAGTCCATGTGACCTAATATCGGGCTGGTGTTAACTCACAGAAATGCAAGGGCATCCTCTTTGAAAAGCATTATGACCTTTCTGCAGATATAAAATTTCCAGGAATTGATAACACCGGATGGAAAAATGATAAGAATGTCTGTTATTGTCACTTACAGTCATCTTGTGTAATGCAATAAATCTCTTCCTCTAAGTCTCAAATGACCCTGTAGCCATACGCCCAGGAGCAAGGGGAAGAAAGTACATGAGGGGTTCCTAGTCCATAGGGTTGTTCCACAGAGTGAATGAGATGATACTTGTTGAGCACTTGGCGCAGTGCTGACGGAGAGAGAGCTCATCTCAGTCAGCCTTGGTTACAATGATTGCTTTGTCCAACCTCTCTCTCCGCAACTTCCAACCACTTGTTCGTGCTGGCCCTCTGGAGGTTCACGTGGTTAGTGGAATGTATGTCTCTTCCAACTGAATAATAATCCAACTAAGAATGGTAAAAATGTATGAATGGGCACTTCTGAAAAGTAAATGGGCACGTGAAGAGATGTTCAACATCATGAATCCACATGAAAATACAAATTAAAAGCACAGTGAGATACAAACAGCCACTCTGAAAAACAGTTAAGCAGTTTCTTAAAAAGTTAAATACACACTTATCATATGACGCAGAAATTCTACTCCTAGCTGTTTACCCTCCTCCCCAAAATGAAAGCATGTCCACACGAAGATGTGCATAGCAATGACCAGAGCAACTTTATCAGTAATAAACACAATTTCTGGAAAGAGCCTAGCCACCCTTTAATAAAAATGATTTATTTAATACAAACAAATATAATAGAATTAAACAATAAAATTCAGAAATTTAAATTTAAAAAATGTAGAAAAAAAGTAGAAAAATCACTTGATAGAAAAAGATTGAGGCCTATCTTTGCAATGGAGCAGTAGTCAGCAATGAGGAAAGAGGGAACTGTGGCTCTGCCTAAGGACATGGATGGATCTCGAAAGTGTATCATGCAAAGTAAAAGAAGCTAGACACAAAAGTCAACATATTGTTTGATTCCATTTCAATGACATTCTAAAAAAATCCAAGTGATCGTGACAGAAATCAGAACAATGGTTGCCTGGGGCTGGGGCTAGCAAGAGGGTGTTGATGATGAGGAATTGTTTTGTGGTAACGGAAGGGTTTTATATCATGGTTGTGGTGTTGGTTAGACAATTATATGCATTCATCAAAACTCATTAGACCGTACATTTAGAATTATGAGATTTGTTGTTTGTAAATTATATTTCAGCAAACCTGGCTTTAAGAAACTGGATATATCATCTCCAATATGTGTGTGCCATATATAATTCTATTTTTAAAAATGAAACCTCTTTATTCAGAAATGTAGAAAAGTAAAGACCCGAAGGAAGGTGGGAATGTGGGAAAGAGGGAGGAAGGAAGGTGAAAAGGAGGGAGATGGGAGGAGAGAGGGAGGGGAAGGAAGGAAAATCAACCATAGCTTGTTTGCTTGAAGCACAGATTGGAGCCCCAAAGCCCTGCCCATTCAGCTCCCCTGAGTCCCCCTCCACTCCTAACTCCCACCTCTGAGGTCCATTCAAACAACCTCTGAAACTGAATGGTGTACAGTTTGAAAACTCTTGTTGCCCTGGCTGGGTGGCTCAGTTGGGTGGCGCATCATCCTGAACACCAAAAGGCTGCAGGTGCTACTTCCTGTCAGGGCACATGCCTAGGCTGTGGGCTCCGTCTCCGTCTGGGCACATACAGAAAGCAACCGATCGATGTTTCTCTTTTACATCTCTCTCTCTCTCTCTCTCAAATCAAGAACATATCTACATATTCTCTGGTAAAGATAAAAAAAACACTATTTTTTCAGAGCAGTTCTCCAGTTCAGGAGCAAATGTTAGAATATGGGAAGAGAGCAATGCAGCCATTTGAATTGTGCCTGAATATTTCATTTCTATTAGGTTTTTCTCAATCTAAAATGCTGGAAAGACCAGAAGTGAAAAATACCTTTTCCTCTGTCTACTATAGCTAGGAACCCTAAGTACCTGTGAATAAAATGCCCACCTAGCATGCCAGAGCCAACACAACTTACTTACGTTTTATTCCTTCCATATGGCTACCAACGCTGCCTCTCCCAGTGACACTAGATGACGCCCTTTGTGGCTTGAGATTTGGTTTTATGGCTCAGCTGTCCATTACTTAAATGCATAATAACCGAACTCCTTTCTCTGAGCACAGCTTTGGGAATACGTAGGTAAGTCTGCAAAGTCACGGGGACTACTTGTGACTGTCCTTATCGAACCCAAGGTAGCAAAAGCTGTAAAACAGAAGCAGTCATCCTGAGAAGCAAAACACTGACCAATTAGCTTTGTGTATGAGTTGAGGCTATTCTTACCATGCAGGAAAATTAACCTGCTGTGTTCTACTCTTTAGGGGACTGAGAAGCAAAATAGCAAAACACAGAGATGACAAATAAACCTCAGTCCTTGCTAAAACTCCAGCTGTGCAAGTGATACTTACTGTCTTTAAGCAAGGGAAGTGTTTTTGAAATCTGTGCATCTGAAGCTCTGTTGTAGATCTTGAAATGGCAACAAAACGGGTGTTTTTTCCCCATGTTATTTTCCTCAACAAGTATGCTGTAGCAATAAGGGATTGAACTGAGCATAAAAGACAACAGACTTACCCCCTTCTCTGCCACCCATTCTCTCCATTGGAATGGTCATGGACGGGTCATTTGAACTTCCTGAGCTTCAGCAATCTTATTTGTAAAATAAGATTATTCGACTCCATAAACTCTCTCATTGTTATTTGTGCTAGAGACGTGATGCCCTCCAAACGTTGCCAAGGTTGACCCCATCCATGGCATCTGCTCTTGGACCCCGCCTCATTACAGCTTAGAGGTGGAAAGACCGTGAAGGGAGTGGGGAAAAGAAGTGGGACGTGAAATGAAGACTACGCAGGTTTAAAATCAGCAATAAAAAATGGGAACAGCAGCTGGCTTCCCTTCATTCCTTGTCCCCTCCTGCCCTGAGTTGCATTCAGGTCTATGGGAAACACAGAGAAAAGTATCAAGGGCAGAAGGTCATTCCCACCCCACCACCAGATGCCCTCCTGTGTGCAATGTGTGAAGTGGGGAAAGGAGACCCCAGAGAGTTGTCCCACGATGCTCATAATGTACTGTCTCAGTCTAGAGAAGGAGGGAGGCAGGAGGAAGGAACCAAAGGAGAAAGAGCCCAGCAAATGCTGATGCCATAGAACTCAACTCCCCAGGGACAGAAAATGGGCCCTTGAGACAGGGCTGGGTGAGGTATTGGATTGAGCATTGACTGGACTATCATCGACTCTTTGAATAGACATGGATAAGACCTTTCTCTATATCTTGGTTTGCCACCTATATATCAAGGGACAATATAATAAGTCTGTTCAGAAAATATTTATTGAATATCTGCTCTGTCTAGGCACATGTTCTAGGCACATGCACCCGGGTCTTAAGTAGCTCACCGTCCGGTGAGGGTGACAGATACACACTAAGCAACAAGAGCCACGTCAGAGGCAGGGCAAAGGGCTGGGAGCCGGAGAGAAGAGAGATTTCTCAGCAAAGCCTCTGCCTTTCTCCTGTCTGGGACGGGAGAGCTTGTCCCCATCACCTCCTGGATTTTCTGGAGTGAAACCTCTTCTCCAGAACTCTGGTCATTGGCCTTTGTCTTTCTGTAGTTATTGCCAAGTGGCCCATTAATGATCACTCAAGACTGAATGGACTGATGGCCATTTTTTATTAAAGATGACATTGGGGGAGTGTGACCAACCATGGGGATGATGGTGGACAGGGAGACAAGGGGAGTCCCTTTCTACCAAAGTCAAACAATGTTCTGCCCTCCCCCCCAAGACTATAACCACTCCTGGTCCCCGCTCACTACCTGCGCTCCCCGGGCAGCAGAATTTTCTTATCATTTCAGAAGCAGCCCCAAGATATATGAAAGTACATTAAAACCTTAAAAAAAATTAGCTACCCTTTGGAGGGTGAGGGCTTTTGGATGTAGGGAGAAAGGAAGGTGGAGGAAAATATATACAGAAAAGTGATTTTCAGATTTCTTGGATAATTCTATTTAGCCCCATGCTCATAACCATGAAGTTATCTTTGATGTGTAATCCAAATTGCCCTCCCTTAATCCACAAATGCTACCACTACCCTGCCTTCAGTGGAGAAAGGGATTTGAGAGGCCCTTCTCCATACCTGTGACCTCCAGTGAGTCTGTAGGGTTTGAATTCAGTCAACCTGGATTTGAGGCACAGTGTGCCAATAACGATGGCCAGTCTCTTTGTCTGAACCTCTGTTCTCTTTTGTATTCTCGTTTTCATCTATGAAATGAAGACAATAATTGTACCTATTTCATAGTGTAATTATGAGGCTTCAAGGAGATTATCCATTTAAAATGCTTGGAACAGTACCTGGCACACAGAACACACTCAGCAGAGTTAACTAGTGCTGTAGAATGTGCTAGTCCCGGTGTGCTCGCAGAGGCTAGAGGAACACCTCGTCTCTGCTCTTTTAGAGCATCCAGATCTTTACCCTCAAAAAAAAAAAAAAAACTCCAAAAACAAACAAAAAAAACTGTGCTATTCAACTGTAGGCTTCAGGGACATTTAAAGCATAATAATACCTACGAGAGTACATTTTCTGCTGCATGATTTTTGGGCTTAATCTTATTAAGCCTAAATTTCTTTTTCTATAAAGTGGGGACAATATCTACTCCATATGTTTGTTGGAAGGATTATGTGAGCTAATATATGCAAGTTCCCTAACAGGATACTTAAATTCATCAGTCATGGTTCATGATTGGCTATGAAAAATGGCCCCTCTCACCGTCCCTTTAGATGAATTGGTCTTAAACAGCCAAGTTATATACATCTCCTAGCAATGTCCCTATCGGCTGTGGCTCATGGGACTTGAACAGCGCCTGAATTAAAGTACCCACAAGTTAACTTGGTGTAAGAAGAAACATGCCTAAGAAAGATGAGTTGGACCCATCGAATGCTTGCTTTGGGAAACTTTATTTGAGAAAATAGGAAGGAAATTAACTGTCTGCAGTGGAATAACAAAACTAGAAGAGATAATGAGATACGGTCTAGACCATGAGGGAGCATGACAAATTTAAATTATGAGTAATTATGAATAAGCAAAAGCTCTGATCAGGAGAAAAGATATACAAAATAGAAGCCAACGACGCCAGCAAGAAGAGACTAGAAGAAACAGTTGGCAGTATCTGAGTTCCTTTAATGGTGATGTACTTAAAAGCAGACTCATAATATTTTGCTACTGACTTCCCTAAAGCATCCTCTTTCTTAGGCCACATCAAAATGTGGGTTCTGTCGTTGGCTCCCTCAACACCTCTCCCGTCCACCATCTACAATATGTCTTCTCCTTTCTCCACCCCCTTCCTTTCTTGGGCTAATCTATCGGAATCTCTGATGCAGGGGCAAGCTTGTAGGACTGGAGCCCTTTAACTGCTGGGCTCTGACACTAGCTTTAAGTTCATAGTGTCAGAATCACATTCGATGGTTGGATGCCCGGTTGGTGCCAAAGAATGAGAGAACTGGTTATTGGTGAGGGAAAAAAACTCAGCCCTTGTTATATTTCCCTGTCCCCTCATTTTTAACTTTCAACATGTACGTATTGAATGAATGGACTTCGTTTGACTAGTAATCTAACAAATGTGTTGGGTAAATGTGTGTGTGTGTGTGTTCTGGGAGGTAAGTGTTGTATTCATTATCAAAGACACACAGGTTCTTCCTGCTCTCGAAGAATAAAAGAGAATTTAATAAGCTTGGGAATGAATAGTGAGGGGAAGCAGAGTTTGCTACCCCAAAATATGCCTTTTGGGGATATTGATTATTTTAAGCTGATTATTTTTAAGAAACAAAAGGCTCAGAAAGACCCTTTGAACTTCCTTTTTTACCTGAAGGAGATTCAGATAGAAAAACCTGCTTAAAGGAAAGGAGCTATCATCTTCGCATAACAGGCTGTAAGTGTGGCAGACGGAGGGTCCCAGCAAAAATCTGATACTCTCCTGTGTCCCATTGTGTCTAGGTGGCCCAGTGGCCCAGCAAGAATTTTTCATGTAGTTCACTCTTTTTCATCTACCCGTGAATTGCCTACTTTCCCTTTGAAATCCCAGGCCCTGCCTCCCTTTCCTCGGTCCAGAATGGCATGTAAACCTCAACTGCCCAATGCCTGCTAAGGTCTCATATTCGTAGGGAACCCCCATATGTACATAAGTAATAAACTTGGATTTCTTTCTGTTAATCCATTTCATGTCCATTTCATTATTAGGCCAGCCAGAAGAGCTTAGAAGGGCAACAAGAAAACCGTTTTTCCTCTCCTACAGTGTTAGTGAGCCAACGAGGAGGCGGCAAAATAATTTTCCCCAAAAGGTGTATTTTGGAGTTGCAAACTCTGCTTCCCCTCATATTGAATCGGAATTTGTTACTGAATTTGATTGCTTGATGCTGCCACTTCTTCAGTAGCTAATGGAATAACAAGTGCCTAGTGACTAAGAAAGAATTAACTTGTTAACGATAAAAATTTTAACAAATGCCACCATGCACTTGCATGAGATTTTACAATCTATAAGGAGCTTTCATGTCCGCTAATTTTATTTTCACAACTCTGTGAATTAAGCCCATATTAGAGTGGGGAAATGGAAGTTTAGGTCATAAAGCTAGTAAACTGTAGATCCAGCATAAAGATCTGTTTCTTTTCATGTCAGCTCCAATATCTTAGTAGGTGACAATAACCCTCGAGTAACCATGGATCAGAGTAGCCCCCATAAATCGAAAGAGGGACATCATCTGTGGGTAAGTGAGGGAGATGAGCTCCAGAGCATAAGTGAGTGGCACTGTGTTGGGGCAGGACTTGATTCTAGGGCAGAGTCAAGAACAGAACACGGCTCAGGGAGCCACCCATAGGTGTGAAAAAACATTTACCTGGGAACATCATCAAAATATCTCTATCACAGTGCTCCTCTTCCTCAACCGTAAAGCCGTCTGGAAGTCATTGGGAATGCAAAATGTGCAGCCTGAAGATCGTCAACTGTGCAGAAAACTTAATCTCTCCAGTTAAACTCGGTTGGATGCCTGCATGTAGAACAGGCATACAACAATATTTCTCTAATAGAAGACGGGATGTTTTCAAGGGGTTTTATGATGCATACATACGAAGAACTAGAGGATATATTTATGTATTCATTCCTTGGCTCCCTCCAGAGCCCATTACTGTATTCCTGTATCTTAGACCACGAATTTACCCTCCTCCACAATTCTTCTTTTCAACACTTAATCTTCTCTCTATGTTCTAATAGAATATCATTAGCTACTGTTTTACTTCTATTTTTTTTTGTTCTAATAAATGAATAGCTACTATTCATTGAGGGCTCTATATTCCAGACACTGTGCTATGTTTGTTCATGCATTATCTCAATTTCTTTCCCCAAACTCTACGATGTAGGTATTATTATTACCCATTTGACAAATGAGAAAACTAGGACAGTGAGAATTAGCAGAACTTGAGTCCAGGTTGTTCGTCTCCAAAGTCTATCCTCTGACCATGAAGCTACACTGCTTCCAAATTCAGCCCTTTCTGCTCCCACAAACCCACCCACAATCTCTCCCCCTCCATATTTCCTTCCTTCCTTGGACTTTATTCCTTTGGAAAATTATTGCTTTTCTATACACAAAAACCACCCAGTAGGTGCAGTTCCAAATCCTAAGGAGCTCCCTGAGGTACCTCCAGCTTAAATCTCTCCCCCTCTTTAATCCTATACATTTAACAAACTTTTTCATTGGAATGTCCCCCTACAAGTTCAAAGCTGACATTCATTACCAACTCCATTTATTTCCCCCCACTATGGATGCCACTCCCATTTATTAAGCTTCAAAGCTGGGAACAGCCCAGAACCAGTGCTCACAACAACCAGCGCTAGCCGGGTGGCTTCTTTATATGCAAATCTTTATATTGGCCAGAAATACAGCAGGGGCCGGGAGGCACAGCTGTTCCCAACACCCTTTGCATCTTCACTAGAAAAAGCACGACTGGCAGGCAATTAACTCGGCCTCTCTTTGGGAATCTCTCTTGCCTCACTCTCTGTAGACATTTCCCGATCAGCAGTTTGCCTCTTCCGTTCACCCCCATTTCTACATCACTTGGGTTAGTACAATGCACATTTATTACAAATGTGTATAGCAGCCCACTGTTTGTGTTCTGCCTCGTGATGGCTCTGTGGGTACCAGTTCAGCGACCAGCTTTACCCAGGAAAAGATGAACAAAAATAGGAACATGGAGCAGCTGGTCTGGCCTCTGCTCAGCGCTGTGGGCTCATTACACGTTGTGGTCACATCCTGGCCACGGCTGCATAGCACAGAGATTCCCTCTTCACGGTGCCCCGCGTCACTGTGCTCCACAGGGTACTGTTTCCATCGTCAGGGCTGCTTCTGCAGCATCTGGCTGCTCTCGGTGCATTAGGCGTTCTCAACACACCGGCAATGTTTCCAAGTCTCTGTGCGATCACGGGTCCCTTCTGAATGTAGTCCAAGGCCAAGGCGTGGGCACTGATGTGGGGACAGCTCCTGAAAGCACTGGTTCATGGCAAATGTTCGCAGACACACATGAGTGCTGGAGAGGGCTGTCGTTATAGGTTGCCATTTGCTCAGACGCTCCATTTAGTGAGACCTTGAGAGAAAACATGAAAAGCCCTCCATCTTATGCAAGAAATGCATTGGCACGGAATATTTATCCAAAGGGGAAAGAAGAAATTTTGCAAAATGGCACTGTCTCAAATGCAAATGAAGCTAAATCCCTTGGGGAAATTAAGGTACTACCTGCTCTGTATATAAAAACTAAAAGGAGCTTACCTTGTGTTAACAACCCAAACCAGCAGTTCTCCACAATCTCTCGTGTCCTCTGAAATATTTGAAGTTTCCCCAGACAGCTCCCTTTGCCAGTGACTGAGAGGTCCCATAAAAGCACTTTGGACAAATGCTCTTCTGACACCTTTTATCTTCACACTATCAGGCACTTTGGTTTCCTAATGAGAAAAACTTCATTTCCCACAGATAACTCAGAATGCAATCTGCTTCTGATGCATCCAGCCTCAATGGCTTCTGGTAGTCAGTGTATGGGCATAGGAAACCGCTTTGACCTACCGCAGAATTAGGGAGGTGCATACTTGAATGAGCAAAAAGACGAGATAAATAAGTGCTGTATCACAAGACACTCTAAAGTGAATATATTTAATTTTCATTCTTTAAGTAGAGAACAAGGAAATCCCTGAAAAGCATAAGATAAGGTCATATTCCTCATGTATGTTTGCTCAAAATTATTTAGAAGTCATTTCCTTTGCAATTAATAGCCTTATACATACATTATTTCTTTCTTATCTTTTTCTTTTTGTCATTGTGACTGGGGAATATTCCTAGAAATGAGATTGCTGAGGTGAAGAGTAAATGGGTCTAATTTTTGCTAGATATTGCCTAATTCCCACAAATAAACATTGTAGGTAGTAAGTGTTTAAACTCAATGGTTCAGTGACTTAACATAAAGACATTTTTCTTTTGTGGTTCAAGCTTTAGTTTCAAAACAGAGGAGTGAGAGGCAAGCATGCCGAGCTGTGTAGTTGCAGTGACCAACTCAGGGACTCAGGCTGATGGGGGCTTCGAGCTTTGTACTGCCACCATCTCAACACTCAAACGTCACCAGGTCAGGAAGAGCTCATAGAAAACTCAGCCTGTCTTCTATGCTTTGTCCACAAAGTGACATAGATCACGTCTACCAGAATTTGTCACATGAACTTGTTGGACAGCAAAGGGTCAGAATTTAGAGGACCACAAATTGTGGCTATTCGAACAAGCAGTTATTACTCTCCTGCCGCTTGATCTTTGAAGTCACGTGACAAGATTCTGTTACGCAGGTGCTCATCAAAGAGTTGATTATCATAGGAAGGAAGGAGGGAAGGAAAAAGGGAAGGAAGGGAAGGGAAGGATGGTGGGAGAGAGGAAGGGAAGGAGAGAGGAAAGAAGAAAGAAAAGAAACAATTTAGAATGACAATAGGGAAGAGGTAGATATATTGTGCATTGTATGTGCAATGGAAAAGCAGAGTGATATAATTCAGGGCATAAACTCCTAAAGTTAAAGCATGCAGATTTGCATTTTGTTTCCCTCACTCTGTAGGTATGTGTCCTTCCATATATTACTGAAGCTAAATTTTGAGCTTTTCAGCTATAAAAGTAGGATAGTATTGCCAAACTTATAGGGTTATTAGGAAGATTAATGTCAATAAAAATATATAACTAACACATGGCTGGTTCTATAAAATACTTCTTTATTATTTTTTCAGCCATTAAATTATGCATAAAATATTTACCAACATGAAGGTGCTCACATTGCGACTCTGAAAGAAAAAGAAGCCTCAAAACTCTTTGCTTGGTATATTAGATGTTTGTTATTTAAAAATCACAAATATATACATAGAAAAATGTGGAAGGTATGCCAAAATGGAGATAATGGTAACCTCCAATTTATGCTTTTTTGATTTTTCTGTGTAATAAAATCTATCAAGAAAAGAAAGGAATTGAATGTAGATTAGATTACAGCAAGAGCCAAATTGCTTGTAGATGATAAGTCTCTTTTTTCTCTTACAGTTTCATGATCTTATAGCTCATTGGGGGAACTAAAAATATGTCCTTAGTTGTACTGATAAAAATGCGAAGTTTTCTTTTCCAAGAAACTAGCCTACTATGTAATTAAATATATGTGCTAGCCATGCCCAGAGGCCTTTGGTAAGTTTTATGGATTATTTTGTGGGGGAAAAGTGTATTTATAAAAGAGAATTGCGTCCATTTTTCTACTCAAATTGCATTGTCATTCTGGAACATGAGTTTCCCCTCTTCCTATGAATAGCTGGTGCAGCACCTTCCATCACTAATGTGAAACCTGCCTCTGGAGAACATTCTGCCTCTAAGGGATCTAAAAGAAAAGCATGTCCGCAGTCTACACAGCATTGTGTTTTATTCATCCAATGATAGCCACTACTAATTAAGAGGTTACAACCCATGTTCATACCATTTAATCTGATTTTGGTTGAACTTAAAAATTTTTCCCTGTAGCGTGGGGGAGTTCTGAAATTTTTATAAGTAAATTGAGATGCACTTCTGTCTTCACAAAAACACGCACAAACTGCCCTAGAGGCAGTGATAGTATTTCATTGAATGAATATGATCGAGTATTTGATAAGCCTCTACTAATGATTCCCAATAGCTAAAGTATGTGTCAATCAGTACACATTTTTCAGAATATGATTTGTTATATGAAATAAGGAGTAATAAAACTGAAAGTTCCCATTTCAGAAAGGGGAGGCTATCCATAGAATTCTACAGATAGTTTGATTTACCAACTCCTACTTTTTTATTAACTCACTACAATTCTTTTCTACACAAAATCAATAATATTGTAGCATTTATTATTCATGAAAAACATTCACATGCTAACTTCTATTTGTTACTCATCTTTTTTGCATATATTTCCTTCACTGTCTTGTAAGTACCTTTGATATATTTTTTGCTCCTTATTATCATCATTTACTAAGAAACTCATACTTTTGGGCAATCAGAAAAATAATTCATTGATCATAAGAAAGTCAGTCCCCATTTAACAATTTCAAGATTGAAAGGAACCCCAAGAAAGATCATTTTGTTCTAGTTTTCAAGTCTGAAATAAAATTATCTTTTATCTTAAAAATTATAGTGGTGTAACAAGTCCCCAGCACTATGAGAAAATAGCTATGTAATCTTAGGAAGGTTGTCTGATACCTCTGCATCTTAATTTTTCTCATCATGAAAATTGGACAAGTTGTTAAAAAAAAGAGAAACCATTAGGATTCTTCCCAGTTCTAAAATTCTGCGGGTCTACACACATTTGGGTTCTAGGTGATCAGCCCTAAAAATGAGTTTTTAAAGTTTGCATAGTAAAATGGGATGTGACATAACCCATTTATATTCTAATTATTCCACTTGCAGTTAATCTTTATATATTTCTCTGTGGACTCATAATCCACAAGCAATTGGGTTCACGCCACCCCTAGCACTGTTAGGATTGTTTTGGAATATATGGCATACATACCACATTACTTTTCTAAAAATAGAAGGAAATATGAATTTTAAAACATTTTTGGCCATAATATTTAGATAGGGATAAAGACTTGATTATTCCTCTTCTAAATATGAGAAAACGGAAGCACAGAAAAATCAGTTAACTTGTCCAAGGTCACATAGGTCGTTGTACACTGGCGAAGTGGGAATCAAACTCAGGGTGACTCTACTTTCCACTGCTGCGTCATTATTTTAACTGCCCTGGTACTACTACTAATACTACACTATGATGCCAAAAACAGTGATTTTAAAATATATTCTCAGTACTTAATATCAGCTTCATTCATTAAGCTCTGTTTACTGAACAACTACTTGGTATGAGGCTTTACGCTAACTGCGAGAAACAGGCCTGGTGCTCAGAGTGCACGTTCCAATAGCAGGGGAAAGAGAATAAACAAGAATAAGAATAATCAAATTATTATCAATTTTGGAGTTATCAAGGAAGTCAATAGAGTGACTGAGTAAACTGCAGTTGGATGAGCTAGTTTAGCTAGGTCAAATTTCAAATGATGTCCATAATACACAAATGCATCCAGAAAACTAAAAAAGGTAACTCCCCAAACTTGCGTTTTAAAGCCAGCTTAACATTCATTCCAAAATCCAGCAGGGACATTATAAAAATTCCAAATAAATTTCAGCAAAATTTTCTTCATGAATGAAGTGGGAAAAATCAGCAAACAGACTTTAATGACATTTAAGAAGTAACACATAAGAGAGATAAATCATGACTGAGTTGTGTCTATCCCATCAATGAATACTTTTTTGACATTAGACAATTAATCAGTGTAATTCTACATATTGACAGGATGAAATAGGCCTATCTGATGATCTCGTCAATGCAGTCTGGACACAGAAGCTCAGGTGAGCTGCCTGGTTGGCAATACTCTGCATGTTGTCACACATGTGGCCAGGAGGAGGCAGTGTTGCCTGCACAACTCCATAGGGAACTCCACACCTTCCCAGCCCCAATGTAATAAACATGGTATTCAGTCGTATTGGTACCAACAGACACAAAATTTAAACTTTGAAAATATCAATTTCAGTAACATGAAAAATATTTTTAACCAGATAAATTGGTTATACAATATTTATATTTATACAATATTAATCATTAAATTTCCTGATATCCTGGACATACAAGTAACTATAAATCAATTATAAAAGTCAGACATCCCCACAGAAGATTTGGCAAGCGATTTGAATGGAAATTCCTAAAATTGGATCTCCAAATGGCAAACTTTGATAATAAAGTGTTTACTGATGTCAGAAAAATGTGAATTAAAACCACCATGAAATACCAGAAATAGTAATAAGAAAATGACTGAATATACCACATTGTTGGCAAAGATATAGAGTAACTGGAACTGTCTTGTGTTGCCGGAAGGAGGGCAAATTGGTACATTTATTTAACTAGAGTTAAATATACACTCGACTCAGTAGTTCACTCTGAGCTATACACCCAAAAAACAAAGACGCACACATATTCCAGACAGCGACGTGCTGGAATCAGCGTGCACCAGCTCTCCCTTCCTGACGCCATGCTTGGGGACTTCACATTGACAGCTTGCAATCAGCCACGGTGGAAGTATTTACACCATGGAAATAGCCAGATGCTACAAATTAGGGCTTTTCTCCCTGGAGAGCCAGTTGTTAAGTATTTACCAACATACCTCTGGCTTCGGGAGAATGTACATAATGTTCTTAGAAGCATTATTTATAATATACCATAACAGAAGTGTTGTTTAAGGATAGCATGGGTAATTAATTCGTAAATATCAACACAATAGAATACCATATGCAATGCAATGAACACACCGGAGCTGCACCCAGCAACGGGGATAATTCTCCCAGGCATACTTGAACACCAATGAAAAGTCAAACACAAGAAAAGTATTTCTGTAGTACATTCCATTTAAGTTCAAAATTAGTGAAAGCTGAACTATAGTTTGTAGAAATGCCAAATAAGGAGATAAACATTTGCAGAAAAGTAAGGAAGTGATAACCATGGATACTGGGGGAGCCGCTGAATTCAGAGGGGAAAGGAGGCGTGATCAGGCGCTGGCAGTGGTGGGGGGGGGGCGGCTGTGCTTCTGTGGTGTGCACCCTGGTCTACTCCTTGACCTCGGTGGTGGCTGCATAGGTGTTTGTTTTTCATTACTCTGGATATTTAGTTTTCAGATCATTGTATGTAAGGGATTGAGGTCAATCACAGTCTTTGCCTCCCAGGACGAGAATAAACAATACATGAAAAGCTCTTTAAACATAACTTGGAGTAGAGTAATCACTGATTAAAAATGAGCACAGGGTGGTGGGTGGCAGTATAAAATAGGACTTTAAACTGGCATCTATTCAAAGAAATGGCAATCTTGGTATAAAGGAGTTAGAATGGTACTACAATTGGATACGAGAATAATAAAACATACACTTTTCCTTTCTTCTTGAATATAGACCATGCCCAGTGGTGGGAGCCAGTTAAACCAAAGTAAATGAAATATAGTCTTTTGCCTCGAAGCCAAAGTTTAGCAAAGAAGATAATTTGATTACTCAGTTATTTACCTAATAAACATTTGCTTGGTCTCTACTATGTGTCAGGTACTAAAGAAATATGTAACTTTTCCAAGGAATATACATATAATCCTGAAAAGGCATCTATAAGTAAGCACATGTGAATGCAAAGGCTATGCTGGAAAAATGTGATGAGGGAAGAAGTAGCTATGATCCAACTGTTAGGTAAACGGCGTGCTGGAAACTCTGCATGCACTCACTCCACCTCCATGCCACACTTGTCCTAGTCAAAGACATTAACCAGCAAAAAACTGCATCTCTAGACTCCCTTGCAACAAGGACTCAATGTCAATCAGACTCAATTACATGCACTCATAAGATGTGCAGGAGTGGGTGGGGCCACCCTTGACAATTACTGGCCCTTTCTGCAGGTATGTGAGATCAAGGAAGTGGAAGTTTCCCCTGCAGTGGGTCCTGTGTGCACTTGCCAGTTTCCTGGGTGTCAAGACGCTGTGGAGGCAGCCACAGATCCAGAATCCGGTTCCTTCATCCCTGGATCACAGTTAAGTTCCCATCTCTCTCTGCCGAGGTGTTAAGGAGCAGCTCAGGCAGTGGCAGCTGATTACTGCCAGCACAGCTCCAGGGATGTCCTCCAAGGTACCATTCCCTCCAGTGAGAAAGTCATGAGCTATTCTAGAACACACCAAAGACCCAGATGGAATCAGCTCCTTTCATGAATTTTGTTAGCACCTGCTTCCCTAGACAGAATCTCTTTCTACTTCGAGTGGCTTCTCTTTTCCACACTGAATCATGAACAGTGCACATGGAATCATGAGTCTTCATGTACTAAACTTCATTGGAATGAAGAAGTTTACACACTTCTCATCATGGCTGCCACCAAAATAATGTCTATTGTTCTAACTACTATTGTTGCTTAGGAAATGCTGTCTGCAGGAGCCAGCGCTACAGGTGCTTGACCAAAAGTGAACACATCTGCAGACATATTGTAACACGGTGCAGCCAGGAGGAGGGCCCCCTAGAGGGAGATAATTGGCCCACACTAAAGGGCCACACCTGACCTGAATGCTGGCAGCTGTGGCCAATTGTGGGAGGAGCTGGAAATGAGACTCTGGGATTTAAATCCAGGCGGAACAGTGCTTGGGTGAGCTCTTTTGGGTTTCTTCTCGGGCTCGTACGGCAGAGCTGCTTGGGTCTGTCTCCGGCTCTCTTGGGCGCTTTTGGGGCTCTACACTGCTTGAGAGGCGCTTCCTGCTCCACACTGCTTGAGGGCTCTCTTGAGCGGCTCTTCTTGGGACCACACTGCTTGAGTGTCTCTCCTGTTGGTACCACGCGGCTTGGGTGAGAGTCAGGGCCACGTGGATGGTTCTGGGAGCCTGTGTAAAATACAGTACCCCAGACTGGGCAGTGGGAGAGGGAAGGACTGCGTGTGTATAAATAAACAATTCTTTTTAATTCTTTTTCTTTTGAATCTTTCCTTTTGGCGGCGGGCAAAACGAACCTGGTAAGGGGGAAAAACCTCCGGGTACAGAAAAAGGGGGGGGCTTTCATCCAGCCCCCCTATTTGTTCTGTAACAGTTTTTGGCGACCGCTCTGTAACAATGTCTTTCCCAAGAATATTGCCTAATAAGACATAGGACACAGAACTACACCTTTCTTACTGCAAAAAACACCTTTTCTTTTGTTGAAGTTAAATAGTTATATGTTCCAGATGTGTCCCAAAGGTTCATGCTATGTATTTACCTCTTGGAAACTCCTGGCATGCAAGGGAAGTTGGCTTAAACAGAGCAAAAGGCAGCTGATAAGTTTTCATACTTATTGCCAAGGATGAGACAAATCAACTGGATAAGTAAATAGGCCACACACGCTACCACCAGAAAGCCCACTATTTCTTCGAGGAATTCTAAGCAGTGTACTGGAAATTTTCCTAGAACAAATCTATTTCTTGAATTCCCAAGAGCTGGGAATAAAGTGATTCACCAACACATTGCCTTAAAGAAAATGGTCCCCGGGAGCATTGATAAAAAATCATCCAGGTAGAATTTACTCCTCAACCTTCTAATCACAGAAAAACAAGGTGCCAATTGTCTTGTGTTCTCCCCAGAACTTCCTGAGATGGGGAGAGTCCATTTAGCATCTATTTTTTCTCTTCTTTCCAGTATCTCTATGGGGCTGGGTTCAGGGAAGGAAAATACAGTGCGGAGCTTGTACACAGTAGGCTCTCAGGGCCATGCGGATGGAATTTTAAGTGTAGTCAGTTGTATCAAACACCTTGCGGCAAAATAAGACCTTCCAAGGAGCTGTGTTTTTGTAGCTCATGGTGTACCTCCAGAAGAGAGCTGGGAGGGAAGGTGGGGGTGTATCCCAGCTGTTCTCATGTTGCTAATTATCATTCTCAAGGGTCAGCTGCATCCCTGCTGTTCCTACAGTTCAGTTAGGGTAATAAATAAATAAATAACTTGGATCAGAATTGGATCACTTGAAGCCAAGACTCCTGACGAATTAAAGTAAAACCTGCTATTTATTGAGTGTCCACTTTATCTCAGGCATGGTTCGGTATTTTACATATTCCTATTATCTTACATATAGGAACAAAAATATTTCAAACTGGAAGCTATGATCCTTATTTTTCATATAGGAAATTGAGGTTCAAAAAGTTAGTTACTCACTCAGTGCTACAAACTAATAAAACCGTCAGGCAGAGCCAGGTGTAAGCCCCAATCTGCTGATGCCTGGTTCATGCCTGTTTTACCAGCTTGTGCCTTACTGAGATGATTTTTTTTCTTCTAAAACAACGTTGAAACATCAATAACACCATCACAGAATTTTTCAGGACCAACCTGATATGGGTGCAAACTTTCTCTAAAAACTGTAAAAGGAATGTGCAACTATCAAATGTTCTTACTGCGTCAGATACTACCTCAGCAGGTTTTTGTGCTGCAAATTTAAATAAAAATGGTGTTATTTGAGAGTAGCAGCCACACTCTGAACAAACTTAGAAACATCCTTACTGAAGATGTTTCGGTAATTTCAGATTTGAAATGACTTTTTTTACTACCTGCATCTCCCAACTCATAGCTTTGGTCAGCAGTGAAGAGGTCAGTGTACTGATGCTGGTTCTCTGTCCCTGCTGCCCACCCCGCTCCTGGATCTCATCTCCTCTCTTCTTGGACCCACTCCTGGACTGCCAGCCTCGCTCTGTGATGCACTCAGTGCCTACCATGAAGGCGCTGTTACACTCGATTCTGAATTCTCGGAGTCCTTGAGACAGTCAGTTGGACCAGTTCCAAATTTTGCTTCATCTCTTATAAGCAGTGGCTCTGGGGCTTGTTTGTTACTCTGTCCCTCTGGGAAACCGTGCATGTTACAGACCAAGGCCAAATGGTTCTGTGTCGCCACTAGGGTGCCAGCAGCTTCCATTCTTTTATCTTCTGTATGACACTTTCTCTTCTGGAGGACCCCTCATCTTCTTGTCATTTCTCACCACCCGCTCCCTGCGTCTGCGTTCTGTGGTCTGCACAGCATCCCGTTTCCTTTCCTTCTCTTGGGAATGCATCCTCGGGCACTTGCACAACACTGTGCTTCCTTTCCTTTCGGACGGGGCTGCTGCTGTTTGCCGTAACCCTGGATCTCTCCCCTCTGTTTCTAGAACACACTGTAGTGCTTCAGACCTGGGCTGAAGTCCAACCCACTGAATTCTGGTGTTGGGTTTTAGTTATTGTGGATTCACTTAACCATGTGGGACGCTATTTCATTCGTCTTTATTTGCAGTGGTAACATGGTGAGGTGTTCAGCTGTATGGTGTTTGGCTTTGAAATCTATGGTTTCCATGTCAGAGTCCGCTCCTAACTGGGTCCATTGGCCCCTAGAAAAGTTGCTTGCTTAGCCTGCCTGAGTCTGAGTCTGCAAATAAAACAGAGACGATCATCCTATTAACTTTTAGGAGGCTTACATGAGATAAAATGTGTTAAAAGTTCTTTTTAAACTAGGGAAGCACCACACATAAATTAGCTACTATTCTCGAAATAAACCATTATTTTGGAGAAAAGGGCATGATTGTAGGAGGAGCCCTGAGAAAGGCCATTTCCCTTGGGAACAAAAGAAATACAATGGAATTCTCACAGGTGCTTTCTGTTGCCTTATGTCTGTGATTTAGAGTTCAAAGTACTGTAGTTTCTACTTCAAGGAATCTGAGCAGCCTTTTCCAGAGCAGAAGTAATTTTGCCTTTTACTCTTTCCCACTTGCTTGTCTTTCCAAGATGATTAAAGTATTTATTAAACCAATATTTGCATCTCTCACTTTGGGTAACTAGTGCACAGAAAAATCCATATTAACTTGTATTTATTTAATCTGGACTTTGTAATCATGATGAGTAATGCTTAGCCATGGTTTACCTTTGCTCCATCTCTGAGAAATAATTTTTTTCTTAAAAAACATAATTACATAATAAATATCACCCAGTTATAGTTTCAGATATGTAAATAAAATAGCTATTTTAAAAAAAATATTTTCCACAGGGAACTAATAATGGCTGATACTATGTGACAAGCATGCTTCTAAATGCTTTATATAAATTCACTTGCCTAAAACGAATTGACTTGATTTTCAAACGTTCTTATCTAGCCATTTAACTCCAGGAGAAATGCAGCTGGATGAGGTAAATAAAGAGAAACTCACACGGAGGTACAGCATAGCCAAAGAGCCGAAAGTGGAAGATTAAGAAAACATCTTGAAATCACCCACAGAGACAACAATCTGAATGATTGACAACTTGTGATCACAAACAACAGAGCACAGAAAAGGGGGTGGGGGGGTGAGTAACACCTTTCCATGAAAAGCAAGAAATTGCCAAGCCAGAATTCTATATCCAGCAAAAGATCTTTCAGAAATGAAGGTGATCATTGCTGATCAGAATGCAAATTGGTGCAGCCACTCTGGAAGGTAGTTTGGCAATTTCTTACAAAACTAAGCATATGACCCAGCAATCTTCCTCGTTGGTAAATACCCACATGAGTTGAAAGCTATTTCCACACCAAAATTTTGTTCTTAATAGCCAAAATTTGGAAGGAAGCAAGATGTCCTTCCATAGGTGACTTGAAAAATAAACTGTGGTACATCCACACAATGGGATATTATTTAATGATAAAAAAATGAACTATCAAGCCACAGAAGACATGGAATAATCTCAAATGCACATTACTAAGTGAAAGAAGCCAGTCTGAAGAGGTCACATACTATGCACGTCAGTCATGTTCTCCAGAAAAACAGAACCAATAGGAGATACATTTACAAATATAGACCTGCATAAATCTGTATCTGTCCATATGCAGGATAGACATGTATATAAGGAATAACAACTCACACAATGATGAAGACTAACAAGTCCCAAGGTCTGCAGTCAGCACCTGGAGACTTCGGAGGGCCAACAACGGAAGTTCCCGTCTGAGTCCCAGTCCACAGGCGGGAGAAGATCGGAGTCCCAGCTCGAAGACAGTGAGACAAGGAAAGCTAATTCTCCCGTGTCCTGCCTTTGTGTTCTATTTAGGCTTTCTACACTAAGGAGAGCAATCTGCTTTACTAGCCTCTCAATCTAATTATTCATCTCATCCAGAAAACACCGTCACAGACATACCCAGCATAATGTTAAACCAAATATCTGGGCACCCTGTGGCCCAGTCAAGTTGACACATAAAATTAACCATCACCCTGTGTAACTCCCGCCAGATGACACATTCTGTAAAAGGCAAAACTATAGAGACTTAAAAATATCAGTGGTTGCCGGGAATTCTGGGCAAGAGGAGACAGATGAACAGGGAGAGCACAGGGGCTTTTTAGGGCAGTGAAACTGTGCTGTGTCAAAACCCATAGAATGCACAGCACAGAGCAAACAGTCACGTAGCTGTGGGCTCCAGTGAATCATGCTGTATCCGTACTGGCGCATCGCTGTAACAGCCGTACTGAACTAATGTAAGATGTATTAACAGCGGAGCCAGGGGGGAGGCAGGAGGCGGTTCATGGGAACTCCTAGTACTTTCTGCTCTATTTTTTTTGTAAACCTAAAATGGCTCTAAAAATTCAAGTCTATTAATGTATAAACATAATGAAGGTGAAAGAAAAACAATTTAAAATTAAAGAAATGCTGAAGTTTCTCGGAAAAGGCACCAAATAGAAACAAATCTTTTGGAAGGAATAAAGAGATTTAGAATTTGCCCTGGCCAGTGTAGCTCAGTTGGTCGGAGCATCATCCGATAAACCAAAAGGTTGTGGGATCCATTCCTGGTCGGGACACAGGCCTGGATTGCTGGTTTGGTCCCTGGGTCAGGGCCTGTTTGGGAGGCAGCTGTTAGATGTTTCTCTCCTTTTCTCCCTCCCTCCCCCCATCTCTAAAATTAATAAGCATGTCCTCAGATGAGGATTAAAAAATAAAAATTAAGAAAAAAGAGTATTGAGTTCATAAACATGTGGGTAAGTGGGAAAGACTATCTTTTCTCTTAATTTCTCTTCTAATCACCTCTATTAGTCAGCATGATGTTACCCTGAGGCTCTGGAATGTAAATACGAGAAAAAGATGGAAATGAAGTTCTCAAAAAGCATTAATAATTTATATTTTTATAATTAAAAAATCTTTCATCCCAATTCACTGGAATTCATGGGAGTTCACTTAAGAGAATATGTATGATGTCTCAAAGAGAAAAGTTAGATTATAAAAGCATGCGCTCTTGTTCTGAATCTGATTCATTCCGCCTGGCCCATTTCGTCCGCCATGGGGTGGGTCACTGAGACCCTCAGCGAGGGAGGACCGTGCCCCCTCAGTCAAGGGAACCAGAGAACGTGCTTCCCTGGGCACCTGCAGCCAACGACAGAAGGGGAGGGGAAGCCTCGGGGAGGAGGCGGCACGGAGCTAGATCGTGCTGAGTCTTGTCGGCCACGGGAAGAACTTCAGAGTTTACTGTGGATGAGACGCACAGCCAGGGGAACGTTTTGAACAGAGGGAAGAGGGGATCTGAGTTACCAGTTATCCGGATCTCTGGCTGCCCTGTTGAGCATGGAGTGCGGATAGACAAAGGTGCGCCCTCCCCTCCCCTGCCCATCCCCTCCCCATCCCCTCCCCCACCCACGCCTCTGTCCAGGGAGCTTCTCCCGCTGAATGCTCCTCCTCCACACATCTGCATCTCGAATCACGTGCCCCCTACCTTTTTTTTTTTAGGAATTGATTGTAAAATTGTTCGGGTTGAGAATGAAGGTCCATTCTTCCCTCTCTGTTTTTATTTGGGAATTGGCACTGGAGCATGTCCCCACTGTCTCAGCCCAGCAGTGTATTTAAAAGTCACTCCCCAGCCCCACCAGCTGTTATGTGGGAGATCCGCTGTGCTTCAGAATCTGCTGTATTCCTAGAAGCAGAATACCCCTAGAATTTGTTCTTTCCAAATTATCAATTGACGTAAGTCGAGAGTAGAACCTAAGCCCTAAGTGGCCGCGCCAGTCGGGACACTGGGACTGGATAAGCAAGCCAAGGTTGGGGACTGGGTTACCTAGCTAAGCACGTACCAGCCTTGATGCAAAGCAGCTCAGAGTGCAAAGCGGCTCAGAATTGTGGAATCCCAAGTGACAGGCCATGTATGGCCCTGGGCTCAACACGGTGCCTGTTCGTGTCTCAGTTTCATCATCTCTAAACTTGACTTGATGATGATAGCAAATCACAGGGGACTGGAGAACTAAGCGAGAGGGTTTCAAGTATTTTGATGACTTAGTGCAGTGACAGTGCAGTAAATGTTAACTCTATCATCTTTTAAAAGATAAAATGTGCTTCTTTTGTTTTAGTGCTCAGATTTTCTACTTTAATTAAATTTAACTAATTTGTGCGTTATATATGTGCTTTATACATATAATTATTTGTTCATTATTATATTGTTACTGCGTTTACCTAAAACCAATAACAAATCTCCCTTTATCCCAAAGCAGCTCTCTCTTTATAGGCACAGCAGAGGGTGTGGAAGGCTGAATAGCTGGGTGTCTTATTTTTATTGGGGTCAAAGAAAAGGTTCATATGCTCTGCCTGCTGTGCTCCCCCAAAAATCTTCTGTTCACCTTGGTGTGTTAGCCCAGACGCCAAGATCAGGGTAAATGTTTAGAGACGTTATTCGGGGAAATGCCTGTGGGAGGAAAAATAGTAAGGGTGTCAGAGAAGCTGGAGAATTGTCAGTCTGGTCCCAAGTAAAGGAGAGAAGGACACAAGGCTGGGAGAAGTGCCCTAGAGTCTCGCCCTGCTGTCTTTGGCAGGTTTAACAATACCTTCCGGAAGCAGCCAAGCCAAAGCCAGCCCTCGGAGGAGTCCCTTCTCTTTAGTCACGGTTTCTTCCTCTGAGCTCAGTTCTGAGGCCTTAGGGCATTGGCTGGGCACAGCTGGTGGGGGCGTAGCTTCAGGCGATGTCCACGTGCAGCTTGTTCGACTGAGGGCTGTGAGGTGCATTCTCCTGGCTGCCACACCTGAGCAGGGCGATAAACAGAAAACAAGCCACATCTAAGCAGGAGGAGGAGCAGGAGATGAGCCACACCTGAGCAAGGGGTTGAATAGGAAGTGAGCCACGCCTAAGCAGGGGGTCAACTAGGAAACAAGCAGCAAAACTATCTCACGTGGGGCACTGATGTAATTCGGTTGCTAAGACTGGGGTTCACCTGTAGGCCCACGTTTTCAGCTCTATTTATCCTTCTTTTAACTAGGAGCTTTAATTCTCAAGCTTGATATTTTTCATCGGCTTGAGTGGTGTGTTATTCTAATGAGGTGACAGCTTATCTGCAGAGCCTAACAGAATGTTCCGTGCCTCAGGAGTTTCTTGTGATTTACTGAGTCCTTGAACCCATCCATTTATTTCACAGTCATGCATCAAGCGCCTCCTGTGTGCAAGGGCGACGGAGACACTGAACTTCCTGTCCTCAAAATGGATGTGACGTACTTTCTGTGCTGGCCACCATTTCACCCCTGGGGCGTGATGGACCCCAAAGACCAATCCCTCTCAAGGTAAGTTTGAAAGATTACAACATTATATATTTTTAAGAATTTTTAAAAAAGTATTCACACATTTAAAGATCCGGGTTTTGTTCTCACTGAACAATATTGGCAGAGGTGAGAGAAGACTGACCTTTTTGAACATCATCTGCTGCAGCACCCCTCCCCCGCCCCCCCCCTCTTTCCATGCCCCCTCTCCACCACCACCTCCCTCCTCTCTGACAGCAAGCAGTGTCTGGGCTCAGATTTCATTCGCTGACAGGTTGGATGCGACTTGCAATAACATTTACACGCTTCGTGTCAAGTCCTGGGCTGCCTGATTGAAACCCGGGTCGCATTTTGATTAATGTTAGCCCATATGTATTCTCCCTGCTCTCACGGTGGAATTAATGACTATTGTGGGGCTCCAGATGCCAGGACCGGCGTCAGAATGTACGGCACCCCCTGAGGCCCGGGGAGTAGAAGATTGCTTTCGCGTCAGCCATTCCCCCAGGGATGTATTTGTCAACAGAGAAGGAAATTTCTTTACCAGATTTATACACAAGTGATCCTTACTAGTGCAGAAAGTAGTGAGTGCCATAAATTTGGGAAAACTTTACGTGTATCTGTGGCCTGGAGCCTTTTACAGCCTCACAGCTTCCTATTCCTGAGTGATAACCCACCCAGGGGGAAATCAGAGTTACGCTCTCAGTCGCCCTACTGCGGGTAGAGTGAGGATGAGGTTACTGATGCTTGAATCTGGTAAGCAAGGTTCTGAAAACCTAGATTTCATCTGATATCAAGAGAGGTGTATATTTGAATTAGATGTAGAAATCAAGGGCACGTGCTTTGAACAGAGTAGAACTAAGACCTCATGCTTGCCAAACCCTGATAACACTCCCACATGTTGAGCATTTGATTAGAAGTATTATATTAATGAATTCAAAAAACTGAGGAAGATTTTCTTCCTCTAAGCCTGTCTTAAGTTAATCATTCTAAGTGGTGAACTTTGATTCCCTTTCTTAAAAAATTCTCTTAAGTGTTTTAAAGATTGATTGATTGATTGAATTTAGAGAGAGAGGAAGGGAGGGAGAAAGGGAAGGAGAGAAACATCAATGCGAGAAACAGTGATTGGTTGCCTCTTGCATGCCCCCAACTGGGAACCTGGCCCACAACCCAGGCTTGTACCCTGCTGGGGAATTGAACCTTTGAGTTTTCGGGATGATGCCCAACCCACTGAGCCACACCAGTCAGGGCTGAACTTTAATTCTTGATAAATTGCTCATCATCGTGAAGTTTGTGGATATATTCACCTCTGGTTAGAACCACAATTGGTCACATTAATTGTTTTTAAGAGGCATTTCTCTGTCCCACTCTCCATTATGGATCTTTTACCTTACTAGACATCCATTTATATGGTGTCTTTTGTTATAAATAAAGTCTGAACTTTTGGGGCTTCCATTTTCATTAGGAGCAGGTGCCTTTGGTCAGCCCAATTCTCCATTAACCATTTCTATGCTTTGTACAATAGTCCCCCCTTATCTGCTGTT